>JALCCH010000025.1:0-253131 GCA_023212835.1 Pseudozyma thailandica
ATCAAACGGAACAACTTTACTTAAGAGACTAGACCATGTTTGTTGCCAACCCTACTGGGCCGCACCTTGTAACCCTTAAGCAACCCTACTCTGAAAAAAAAGCAGTCCACCTTGTAACCCTAACCCTAACCCTAACCCTAACCCTAACCTGACTCAACAGTTGCTATCTTCCAAGCAAAAGCAACACCAAGGTTCTTGTTTTTGGTTGAAACAAGCAATGGTTTTGCATGTAGTCTGCCACCAAGCATCAAAGTACCAGCTCTCAACACAAATGTTCTGAGCTGTTTTGTTGGAGTCTGCTTGCAGTGACCTGGGTTGTTTTGTGGAGAATCTGTAGCTCATCCCAACCCCATGGATGCAATGTGCCAGAGAATACATGAGCGGGTGACCCGGAAAGCTGGCAGGACTGTACAGCTTGAGGCCAGTTCCGTGACACCTCTCCATCTTTCCCTGCAGGAAGAACTGGCAAGCGACGAGCAGCATACCAAATGCGTTGTTGTTCTTGTTCAAGTAGGCTGCAAGACCACAAAGAGCTGGATTGTCGTGCACAATATCGGGCTGAATGCCTTTTCGAAAGATTCGAAGCCTGTTGCAGGAATGCCAACAACCATGATTGAGTCTGTTTGCTTTGTTCCAGACCTTTTGCAGCACCTGCTGCTTGGAAAGGTGCCCAACAATCAAACCAAACGGCTCCGGAACACCTTTGATTCGACGCATTGTGGACTTGTGTTTGGCCTCAAGTTGAGCAACAAAGGAATTGAGATCTTCCAGGAGATTTTGATGCATCCTGGTATCAAAACCACGAGCACCAACCAAATTGTCTTTGTCATCGAAGTTGTCCGGCTCTGAAGAAATGTATCCTGTGCTATTGTCATCGCTTTCCTCGTCTACCAGATCCTTGTCTTCAGCTTTCAACTTGCCCTTGCCCTTCTTGCTGCTTGGCGCTTTGGTCATCTTGTGTGAGGTTCTTGCAGAAATAGGACTGTGAACATCGGCCACAATCTTTGGGGACAGCCTGTCAGCAAAGCTTTTGAGAGTCTTTGGTGGCAAATCTTGATCCAGTTGCATTGAGTCCCCTGCCAGGAAAGCAGCATGAGCAAGCTCTTTGATCTTGTCCACAAGAGCAAGTGCTGCCTTGTTGCCAATGACCTGTGATGCTGTCTGGTGAACAAAGATTGAGTATTTGAGTAGATTGGCAACGTGGGCTGTAAGCCAACTGTTCTTGGCAAAGTTGTACATGCCAGATACAAGCCTGATGTTGCTGCTGACATGCTGGAAGTACTTCAACAATGTGGAACCGTACTGCAAGCAAAAGCTCTTGTCAACACTTGGCAAACCTTGGCGCGGAATGCTGATCACGTCCAGGATGCAAGAATTGTTGGATTGACTTGATAGCAAAGGCCTGAATTGCAGACCAGGCTGAACCTGCAGAGAGCTCAAAAGCAGCGCTTCTTTGTTGAATGGAGGCAGAAGCCTCAGGTTCTTCAGCTTGCCTTTGCAAAAGTTCTCCAAGAACTTCTCCATTGTGTGTTGCACCCAATTTGTGTTGACAAAGATGCCAAGCCATCCCCAGATGGTGTGAAAATGGCATTGCAGCCCAATTGAGAGCTTGTCAGGTGTGAGAGAAGAAATCCCATGAGCAAAGTTGGTAAGAGCTGCATTAGAGATCGGAGTGCCGGACCTATGCCTGCAGACAAGACTGTCCAAGTTGTGTCCTGCAATCCCAGGTAAAGGATAGCTGTGCCTAGCAATCCTCTTACTGATGTTGCCTTTGAAGCTTAGCCATTGCCCTGGATCTTTGCCTTGTCTGATCTTGAGAATGAATTCATTCATGCTTGGAAAGGCCAGACATGAGAAGACATCATCCCAGATTGCCTTGTGGCCCGGCTGTTCTGCGGCCTGGATGGCATTGAAGATCTCCCAGGCCATTTGCACAGCTTGCAAGGACAGGATGGCAGCATTGACTTGCTTGAATTGCTTCTTATATTGGTCCCAACTTCTGTGTAGAAGCCACTACTCAGGGCTGTTATACCCACACAAAAGACCACCTTCCTCTTCCTCCTGATGGTCCAATGTTTGCCAGTGGCTACCCCCTTGGAATTGCTGGGCAATTGAGGGTGCCTTGCTGGCATCTCCACCATCTTATTATCTTGCCAGAGTTCCTTGGTAGGTGGATCAAGAATTTTGATGTTCTTATCCAGCATCCAATCTGGCAATGGAGTGAGAAGCACAGCAAGACATTTGCTGAGCTCCTTCTTCTTGTCCGCCAGAGAGAGCTTTGAGAGATTGGTTGAAGGCAGAGTGTACCAGTCCTGGTAACATTGAGGAAGTTCCAGCAGAATTTTGACCAATGCCAATCCATCTTGAGGTCAAGGATGCAGGTGCTCTCTGGTCATCCAGCTGGCATGGACTTTGCTCTTGTCTTTATGGGAAATCCATTTGCATTGGGTCTTGTCCTTGCCTCCATGTTTAATTGCCTAGGACAACCTAGTGGATGATCAAGGATTGCATTGATTCATTCATTCATTCATTCAGTGAGGCAAGGAGAGATGGAACTTGGCTGCTGGAGTATAGTGTGAATAAGCAGAAAAAATTGGCTCAAAACCATTAGCAGATCCCCCCAAGGAGCTTGTGAAGGAAATTTGATATGATTTCCATGATACTTTCAGTGCAATTGATTCACAACAACATCTGTGGTGTGCTTGAGTGAGATCAAGGCTGCCAACTATAAGCACAAGAGGTGTAGAGGGATGGCAAGAAATACTTGCTTATTGACCAAGCAGATCACCAGGACTGCAGATGGCAATGAAGCAGAACCCTCTTGAATTCATGCAGCCCACTGTCAACTACATGAGGTATGAGCCACATAGAATGAACTCTGACATCAAGGCAAAAGTATTTACATCTCATCATGACCTGTTTGGTATTACAATCTGCACAGAAGCTGCAAGTGCTTCCCCTGTGACTTGCGCTGAGAAGCAGCCTTGCTTGTAAACTTCTGGTTTGCATTACCGGAGTCACCCATGAACACCACAATGCAATCATTCCTGGCCTGTAGATCCTTGGGAAGAGTTATGCTGATGCTCTCTCTGGTAATACAGAAACCTTCCGTCAGCGTTCAGTGAAGGTTTTCACCCCCAGAGCCGTCAGCGGGAAGGTAGCCTAGCTTGACCATGCCCTTGTAGTTGAGCACTTCTTTGGGAGCATCCGAAGCGTCCCACATGACCGAGTAGCCTCCCAGACGGTCTCGGAGTTGGGCATGGTAATGTGAGGGTTGTAGACGATGCGTTTGGAGAGATCCACAGCCAACGTGAAGCCAAAGGCATCACTTGGCCACCTGGAGCAGCCTTGTTCCTCATCCAGCAAGCCTGGAATGTTTCGAACAACACCGGAACAGACATGCAACCCAATGACACGGCGACAAGCCACTCAGCACGATGTGCAGTTTGCAGTCATTGAGTGTTGTTCGCTGCATCAAGGCTGATCTGATCTGTCGAACGACAAGATTCATCAAGAGTAGTCATTACCTTAAGACCTCATGTCGTCTCAAAGAGACAACCATTGTCTGTGAAAGAAAGCGTACCGTCAGCTCGTTGATTGACTCAGGATGAGTCTTAGATGACAATCCCAGGGGTTGCGACTCCGCAACACACCAGACATGCCGTGTTCTCGTCGAGCCGGTCAAGTCGAACCAAGACCATCTAGCTTCAACCTTGTTGGCCATCGTAGGATACAGAGTGCAAACATTCTACGAAGGACCAATCAAGTGCGAGGCTTGGAAAGAGACAAACTCGGAGAGAAGACTTCGTTTCGGCGATCAGACAGTAAGGTATGTACAGAGGAGGCAAATGTGTGTGTATTTTCCCGTTTCATAAAAAAAGTGAACAAAGAACTCGTGATGGTAGTTATACATGCTTTGTATGTGAGCAACAGAAATGAAAGAAAAGACATCATCGTCTCAGAAGAGGAAGAAGAAGGGAGCAACGTTCAAGCGTGCAGGATATCATTTGGAGTCTAGAGTAGCAAAGCCTCTTAAGCCTCGTACTTGTAGCCAAGACCGGTAGTGTTCGCGACAACGCCGTCGACCTTGTCCTCGGAGCTCTTCTCGTCGACGACGGAGCTGGAGCCGTGAGCGGCAGCCTGGGTGTGGGAAGCGAACATGTCGACCTCGGTGGTGGAGAACTTGCGCGCGGAGACCTTCTGCTCGAAGAGAATATCGAGAGCACCGTAGGATCGGTCCTTGGTCTCGGGGAGACGGAAGAACGTCCAGACGATGCACACGGCTCCAGTGCCAGCCCAGAACCAGCCTGCCTTCGCCCCCCAGTTCCAATCTTGGGAGTTGAGCATGCGGGGGGAAAGGATGTTGGCGATGATACCACCGATGTTGTAGAAGTTACGGGCGAGGACGATGGTTTTGGCACGGAGACGGGTGGATGAGATCTCGGCAACGAGACAGTAGCAGACGGGACCAACCGTAAGATCGTAGACGAAGGTGAAGATGAGGAGGCAGGAGCCGATAGCCCAGGAGACCGAGGTGTTGTCAGCCTTGAAGGCGAGACCACCGATGAGGATCATGAGAACAAAGAGGATCACCTGACCGTAGAGGTAAAGAGGGCGACGACCGATCTTGCGGAGGAGGAACCAGGAGCTGAGAGTGCCGACGAGACCCATGGCGAACTGGCCGATGGTCAAGTTGAAAGCCTGATCGGTGGGGAGACCGGCCTTGGTGTAGAAGTAGGAGGAGAGACCCATGAGAGGACCACCGCAGAAGACCTGGATGAGCCAGACAACGCAGGCAATCTCGGTACGGCGACGGTCGGTGCGCTTGAAGCAGTCCCAGTAGGATCCACCCTCGGCGGCAGCCTTCTCGAGCTCGTTGGTGTGGATCATCATCTGAACGGTCTGGTCAGCCTCGTGCTCGGTGAACTCGCGGTCGTTGGCAGCGAGGCGACGAAGGGAGTGCTTGGCGTCCTCGAGACGGTTCTGACGAACAAGCCACCAGGGGGACTCGGGAGCGAACCAACAGCCGATGAAGATGGGAACGGGCCAGACCCACTGGATAGCGTAAGGAATCTTGTAAGCCCAGTGGTCGGTCATGTTGACGGTAGCACGGAGAACACCCGAGGCGATAAGCTGACCAACGACCCAGCATCCGTTGACCCAGGTGGTCAGGAAGGGACGAAGAGCGACGGGGGTGACTTCAGCGGCATAAGAGGTGGTGAGGGTCTGGAAAACACCCCAGGGAAGACCCTGAAGGATCTGACCGATGAGGAGGACGGTAAGGTTGGGGGAGAAGAAGGGGATGAAGATGAAGGCGCACATGGCACAAAGGGCGACAAGGATGGTCTTGCGGTAACCGAAGCGCTCCGAAGCGATACCGGTAAGCTGGAGACCGATGATGGAACCGACCTGGGAACCGTTGGTGAGACCCGACTGCCACATGGCGGGGATCTCGCAAGTGCCATCGGGAGCACAGGTGCCGTAGTGCCTAGCGAAAGCGGGCTGTGCGAAGAAGTTACCGAGGAGCATGGTGTCGTAACCTTCCATGACGACAGCAAGGGAGAGGATGACGGAGAAGAAGATGGCGTTGGGGTAGGTCTTGATAGCCTTGCTCAAGCTCATGGTCTCCTGAGCCTTGGTAGCCTCGGCGGCATCGTGGACAAGGGCATCGTAGTCCTCGACCTTGGAAGCAATGGCGGCAGCCTGCTTGGAGTCGATGCGAGCGACATCTGTGGCGTTGTTGAGAGTAGCCATCTTGAAGGACTACTGCCTCTGTAGAAGGAGGAAAGGTAGTAGCGCGTAGGGTAGGAGAGGGATGAGAGTAGGATGGATGACGAGGGATGGAGATGGCGAAAAGGACTCAAAGATGTGCTGGTAATATAGACATTGGCCAAAGTACGGAGTTGGGGGGAGATGGTTGGGTGGGGGTGACGGAGCGCGTGGCTTTGGGTGTGGGTGTGCGTTGAGTTTGGTGGACGTGAGGGTTTGCAACAGCTGTTCCTGACTAGCAATAGCGCAGGACGAAAGAGAGAGCAAGACGGGCAGAGTGCTTGATGTTGGAAAGGACCGAGCAAGTGGCGAGTGCGGAGAAGAGTGAGGAAAAGGGAATGCAGGAGAAGCAGTTTGGCAGTGCGGAGAAAGTATGAAAGGTAGGAAAGGAGTGTGTTCGGAGAAGGGGAGAATGGTATACACTGTACTGTACTGTACTGTACTGTACAGTAGCCTATAGCGGAAAGGGAGATGGTCGTACGAGGGGAAAGACCGAAAGTGCGGGGTGCAGCAGAGACGAGATGGATCTTTGGAGAAATGAGGCTGCGGAGAGAGTGGGGAATCAGGCAAGAGCAAGAGCAAGAGCAAGAGCAAGGGGAAAGGTCTGGTCTCGGTCTTGCGATGGTATAGTATGGGATGGTGAGAATGTTGCGTGCTGTTTCGCCGTTGGCCGTTGGTATAGTGTAATGTCAAGCAGTTCGATGCAAATCCAACGGCATATCACACGGCACCATCCAACAGCGGACTGCAAACAGAGTACTGCACAGGCAAAGGGAAAGGCAGAGGGAAAGGGCTTCGTATTCACAGCAGCAGCACGAGAAAGAGATCGTCCGAGACTGCTCCTTTGGTCGACAAGAGCGAGGAAAGAGCCAGAACCACCCACTCCGGAGAGAGCTCGGTCGAGTTGAGAAATTCATTCTCCGTCCATCATGCCATCCGTCGCTCACTTGAGCTGATCGAGACCCGCCTTGTGTGTGCTGCAGTAGTATGCAATCGAATGCTTGTCACGATGACCCAAGTGATGATCATGACAAGGCAATGTATAGCTCAGCTTCACAGAGACGATGAGATGAGATGACAGTCGAAATCGGATGAGACCATCGATCAATTTCTGGCAGCAGCGGAGAGATTTGTTCCGCATAGTTCTGCCGACGACTGATTGATATCACACAAATCTTTCCGGACTGACTTGGAGCGGCGCTTGATCTACAGGATATAGTAGTATTGAACGGTACAGAACAAGTATACGCGATGATATCAAGTCGGGTGCAGCCGAAAGTGTGAACAATGCCAAGTACAGTAGTAGCGATGGTTGAGAGACGAATGCTGGGGCGGGGGAAATAAGGGTTCTGCGGGGACAGAGAGCGGGCAGCAGAACTCTGTGATTTCTGTTCATGCAGCTCGACGGTCAAGTAGCTTTAGACTGGATTCATGCAGTCACGCACGCAAACGCACAGCTGAGGTGCCCCAGCAGCAGTTACCCCAGATTTCAATTCATTACTTATTCTCGAATCCAGGCCACATGGATTTTCTTATGCTTCTTGCCGTGCACAACTTGAAGACGCAATTCAACTTCGAAATCGGGAAAACACAAATTCTATTCGGCTGCAATCACCTCAGCTGAACACTCTCAGAAAGGCTCGCTTGGGACTGATGGTTGTTCCCTTTTGCTGCTATTGTACTGCTGATGCTGCTTAATTATGATATCGGTCTTTGGCTTCAGGAACCCGAGCCTTGACCTTCCCCCACACTTTTGGTCACTGTCAATCCATGACTCTGTGACAGACACTCAAGTGCTCCATCGAATTCGTGTCGTAACCCAGCTGGACTCGCCACGGAGAGGTTATGAGAAAGGGGCGAAGGCCTTACCCGTGATCACACACATAATGGCGGACATTCCGATAAGTATGTATAGCAGACTTCTTAGAGGCGGCGTTCGATTCGAATCGAATCGTATAAAATTGGCCTCACGCTGCTGCGAGCCTTGTCTGGTTTGGTCTAGAGTTGTCTCTTCGGATCAGCTTGAACCTAAATTTAGTTTGTATTCAAATAGAATGTGTTGGACATTTGAATCTGCTTCGAGGTGAATTGATTCGAGCTCCGGCACCACATTTAGAAGCAGGTCGGCTTGGTAATGCGAGAGAGCAATCACAATACAGTATAATCATGCAAACGAGGTCAGCTGTCTCGTTGCTCTTACATTTCCGTCCCCGTCCCTACGCTTTCCCGTCTGAAATGTGACAGAGAAGGATTGGCCGACCATGGAATTCGCCTGGAAGCGCGATCCAGACTGTCGCAATCCGTGACCGAAGCAAAGCAAAGCGATGGCCGTTGCACAGCCAAGAGATCGGTCAACTTATTCTTGTCCATTGTTCATCTCAATCCCCATCGAGCAACAAAAGAGAATGCCGTCGTGTCAGGTGGTCACCCCTCGCTTTGACATTCGTTCTTGTACGCAGTCAAGTAGAGGAGCAGAATCGAATTGGCATGCGATTCCGCCTTACAGCAAAGCGAATGAGACTACACAACCGTAGAGTACGGCAGAGTGTGCCGAGGGTTGATTCGGATTTTCCAATTCTCATCTCATACAAACCCGTACAACGAAACGGGAGGGATCCTTTCTCGTGTTGGATTGCAGAGCACAGTGTTCTGACGGTACACCGCCAGCCACAACAAGGAATTTCGACTGGACTGGACTGCAGCGAAAGTGCCTTTGTCGCTCTTCCGCCACGCTATCTTTACTCATCGACCACCGCTCAACTGTACAGTACAGTGCATTCAATGGCCGCGGCTTGCTTCTTGTCTACCCGAGGATCTCGTCCTCCAACATCGAATTGATTGTGCTGTTGATGACAGACAGATGGCGACCAAAGAGACTATGATTTCCCCTCCTGATCAAACCCCGCTACGGCAAGATATTCAAATACAGCACATGCTCATGCTGCTCATGGCATTAACAGCGTGGGCATACGGCTGCCAAGGTTGACGTGGGCAATATTAGCATCGAACAATAGCAACAGCCATGCACGGCTTCGGCGCAACCGTTGTTGGCGAGTTGCCAAGCATGTGCTAGCACAAAACGACAGCAGCAAGGAGCAGTATACAGAGAGCCAAGGGCGGACAGATGACAGCTTCTCAGCCGGAACGCGGGAGTTGGAATCCCCTCTTGGACTTCGCACCGCTTCTCTTCTAGCCGACGGCATCCACAGAATACAGTAGCAGAGTCTCCTTTTTCCCAGTCCGCTCCTCTGCAGCTTTGTCATATTGTTCATCCGTCCTTCCCACCTGCCTACATTTGCGGGGACGGAGGATCTCCGGAAAGACTCTTGCTTTGTTCGTACTGTACGGCTGCACCTTTGACTTGATTCTCTCTCAAGTCTACCCCGCATGCCGTCTTGGTTTCGCTGCCATCTCCTTTCTCCTCTCGCGGTAACCAATACTTGTAGCTTGCAAGTCGGTCATCGCGGCTCATGTACACTCTGACGCAGCTGATCTCGGCGTGATCCATACAACTCATTTCTCCGAGACCAGGAGTGATGGGGGGGACGGTCGAAATCTACTCATATCGGACTTCGATGTCATTGTTGCTGTCGGGGTATCTTCGGCGAGATTCCTTCAACCTCGCGAGCCAGCGGGACCGGTGAGAGTGTCGATATAACATTCGAACTCATTCGTCGCCGGTCAACACTCCCATCACAGCCGGACTTTGTATGATGACCTCTCAGCCGCATACGATCCTTCTTTCCGGTGAGGCGCACGGCCAACCTCAATCGAATTCCGGAGCTCTGAAGACCATGCTGCCCGTGCCTCGGACACCGTAGAGCGGGGCAACGCGGCTATGGTCTCACCTCGGTGCAAGCTCGCTTCAATGCTCATTGGTGCGACGAAGCCATTCTCAACAGCAAAGCCGTTCTCGTCCGTAAGCAATCCTCCTCAATTGGCTTCTTACCGCCGCATTCTCGGACTCGACTCGGCGCTTCATCGGAAATCTGATCATCGTCGACTACAGCACTCGTTCTCCAACCAATTCTTCTGACTGCTCACCCGGTCTCACCGACCACTTCCCGTTCACAACAGTCAACCTTGCCCTCGACCAACGCGTCAACGTTAACATGACCAACCTGTGTGGTCTATCACCAGACCCTGCTCCACACGGAGAATCCTGCTCTCCGCATCAGCAGATTCCTCCGTCAAGCGCCTCTTCCTTTGCTCAATATCTCGCCGTCTGCCGCTTTCTAACAACAAGGTGCTGTAGCGGACATCACCTCCACCTTGTAGATTCGATGCTAGAACGCCGTACTGCCTTTCTTCCTCGATACCGCTCGAGGCAAGTGTTTGCAGAGGAGCAGGCGCTTTCATCCATGAATCATCATTCCGGTGCAACGTCGGCGGCGGTCACCATGGTGCTCAAAGCAAGGGCCAACGTCGATGCGACCATGCGTTGCCAACGTACTAGCTCTGCAGTACCTTCCTTTTTTTCGAGGAAGCGGGAGCTCGGCTATTCATTGTTGTTCGCCAGTCAAGGGTCTTGTAGACGCGCTTCCTGGCTTTGCTCCAATAAAAGAACACCGAACCACCGAATGCATACCCTTTCTCGCCTCGCACAAATTGAGCGGGCCCCCACCTTTCCGTGCCATTCAATTGTCTTTGTGTGCCACCGGAGCAACATGTACCGCTCAGCCGTCTGCTTTTGAAAACATGGCGCTGTGCAAGCCTGTTGGAGTCTCGCCGAAGTCTGTGGTCGCTTCTCGGTACATCTCGCCGTGCCTCCCTCCCCATGTTGGATAGAGTTGAACAGTCTGCGGCGACCTTTTTCCCCTCCTTTACCTTGCTGCGCATTCTCTTTGCCTTTCCGCAACCCAAGGTCGCCGGACAGTGATTCTCCCTCTTCTATACCGTCGGAAAGACTCTGCTCAGCCTCGACGTTTCCAAACCCTCATAAGCGCTCCTTCTCTCCAAACATCTTTCGCTCCTATCGTCATCCTCGTTTCACTCCACGCATCCTCTCTACCTCCGAGACCATCGTCAGCTTTCTCTCTCTCCCACTTCCACCTCATTCATTAGAATCTCCCCACAAAATGCCTTCCAACGAGTCTCTCGTCGGCTCCAGCTCGCGCACCTTCTGGTTCCGCGATGCCATCGTCTACCAGATCTGGCCCGCTTCCTTCCGCGACAGCAACGACGACGGTATGGGCGATATCCAAGGTATCATCCAGAGCCTTGACTATATCAAGTCGCTTGGCGTCAACACCATCTGGCTCTCCCCCATGTACGATTCTCCTCAAATTGACATGGGATATGACATCTCCGACTATGAATCCGTCTACCCTCCCTACGGCACTGTTGCGGACATGGACGAGCTGATCAAGCAATGCCATGCTCGCGGCATCAAGCTTATTCTCGATCTCGTCATCAACCACACCTCCGACCAGCATGCTTGGTTCAAAGAGTCTCGCAAGTCCAAGGACAGCCCTAAGCGGGATTGGTACATCTGGCGTCCTGCCAAGTACGACTCTGAGGGCAAGCGTCACCCTCCCAACAACTGGAGGTCGAACTTCAACCAGCCAGCATGGACTTGGGATGAGGAGACACAGGAGTACTACCTCCACCTCTTCTGCCCCGAGCAGCCCGACACCAACTGGACCAACGAGGAGTGCAGGAAGGCGATCTACAAGTCCGCTATGGAGTTCTGGCTAGAGAAGGGCGTCAACGGATTCCGCGTAGACACTGTGAACATGTACTCGAAGCCCATGGACTTCCCCGACGCTCCTATTACCGACCCTGGTGCGGAGACTCAGCCCGCAGGTATGCTCTACTGCAACGGACCCATGATGCACACTTACCTCAAGGAGATGGGCGCTATTCTCGAGCGCTACGACGCCATGACCGTCGGTGAGCTCCCCAACACCCCCAAGACCGCCGATGTTGTCCGCTACGTCTCCGCTGCCGAGAACGAACTCAGCGAAGTCTTCCAATTTGACATTGTCGACCTTGGCCGCAACCGTGTCGACTTTATGAAGCTCGACGGCTTCAAGCTCCCCGAAATGAAGGCGGTGATCAACAAATGGCAGAGATTCATCGAGGGCAACGATGCCTGGACCACCGTGTTCATCGAGAACCACGACGTCTCGCGCTCCATCAACCGCTACGCCTCCGCTGAGCCTCAATACATCACCGACTCGGGCAAGCTCCTTGCCCTCATGAACATGACCCTTACCGGCACTGTCTACGTCTACCAAGGTGAGGAGATCGGCATGACCAACGTCCCCTCAACTTGGGGAGCGGAAGAGTATCTCGATGTCAACTCGATCAACTACCTCGCTGCCGTCAAGGCTCGCACCAACAACGACCCCGAGGCGATGAAGAAAGCGTTGGAGGGTATCAACAAGGTCGGCCGTGACAACGCTAGGACTCCCGTTCAGTGGTCTTCGGCCCCCAACGGTGGATTCTCAAAGACGCCCACGACCAAGCCTTGGATGAGGACCAACGACAACTACACCACCATCAACGTTGAGGTCCAGGACAAGGATCCCAACTCGGTCCTCAACTTCTACCGCAAGGTCATTGCCACGCGCAAGCAGCGCGCCAGCCTCCTCGGTCGCGGCCAATTCAGACTCCTTGAGGAAGACAACGAGGACACAATCAAATTCATGAAGCTCGGCGAGAGCGGCGAGAAGGCGTTCGTGGTGTTGAACTTCACCGACAAGGTGCAGAAGTATGACCTGCCTGCCGAACTCGGAAGTGGTGCCGAGGTGGTGCTCGACACAAGGGAGGATGGCGAGAAGGGCACGCTCAAGGCCTACGAGGGTCGTCTCTACGTCGCAGCCAACTAGACTTCCACTCACATATGCTTCTGATAATTCTGTAATCTCTAAAAGTTTCGCATTGCTTGATACCAAACCTCTTTCCGTTGCAGAACAATCCTGTGTGTGTATCTGTGACTCTAGATGAGCTCCATATACCTCTCCATCTCCCAATTCGTGACCGTCTGATTAAACAACCGCACCTCATGCATCCTCGTCCCGCCGAAATGATCCACCAGCGTATCGCCCAGCACTTTCCTCGCCAAACTGTCCTTGGACATGAATCTCTGCGTCGCCGCCTCTAGCGAAGTCGGCAAATAGACCAAGTTTTGCTCCTTGAGACTGCGGGTGGTGTCCATTGGTGGGAAGGGCAACTCGAGCTTCTTTTGGATTCCGTGTAATCCCAAAGCGAAGATGGCGGCGAAAGCGTATTGCGCATTCAAGTCGGCTCCGGGGACTCGAACTTCGAATCGCGTTCCATAGTCTGGCACATCGGGAGGTCCAAGGATTCGTACCGAGGCCAAGCGGGAGTCGTAACCGTAGGAGCAGATGTTGGGTGCCCAATACGCCTCGCCCGTCGTCAAACGCTTGTACGAGTTGATAGTAGGGCAGAGGAGAGGCATGATATCCGGCAAGCCTGTCATGACTCCCGCCAAGAAGTGCTCGCCTAGCTTGGAGAGGTACTTGACATCCTCATACTTGGCATCCTTCCTCCCTCCAGCGTCAATCTCGTCTTGAGAAAGCGCAAAAACGTTCTTCCCCGTCTGTGGATCTCGCAGCGAGACATGAATGTGCCCTGAACATCCGGCAAGATTGGCCCAGGGTTTAGCCATGAATGTTGGAATGATGCCGTGCTTCATCCCCACAGACTTGGCGAGCAACTTGTAGAGGACAGCCATATCCGCCATGCGCGTCACCTCGGTGTAGGCCAACGCTGTCTCGTACACTCCAGGTCCAGTCTCGGTGTGATGCCCTTCAATATCGATTCCAAATGCTTCTGCGGCGTCGAAAAGCTCGAGGAAGTAATCCTTGTTGAGCGAAGTACGCAGCATGGAATATCCATGATTGCCCGGCGTCAACGCTGTCAGATTGACAAACTTCTTCTCCTCGACACTCTGCGCCGTCTCCTTGAACTGGAAGTACTCGAACTCGGCTCCTGCCATACATGCCAGTCCCAAATCCTTCTCCACCTTCCCAGTCACTTGCCTCAACAAGTTCCTCGGACAAACGTCAAGCGGACTTCCATCAGCGTTGAAGAATCGAATCAGGAAGAAAGGCATGTTGTCCTCCCATGGAATGCGTCGGTAGGTACCGAGATCGATTTTAGCAGAGAGATCGCGGTAGCCATTGGCTTTGTTGGAGACAAGGAGTTCGGTAGGATAGACGAGGTCATGCATGTCCCAGCCAAAGATGACGGAGCAGAAGCCAAAGTCGGACGAAGGTTTGGCGGCTGAGAGAAACTTCTTCTTGGAGACATACTTGCCTCGGACGATGCCGTCCACGTCCAGTCCTGCAAAGACAGAGCAGATGGAGAAAGGTTGAATGTCAGTGAGCTGATTGCAGGTCGGTGACGATCAGAAGGGGAATGACTTACCTGCTACCTTGACCTTGTTGTCGTTCTTGAGGAGCTCCTCAAGATCTTCGTACGTGACAGATTTCTTCGCCATATTGATGAGTCGTGAGCCGGTTGCTCAAACGGTATCTGATGATGGTGGTTCTGGGGATAAGCAGCCCAAAGATAAGGGACGATGAGCGATGTACAAGATTGGCCGTTGACCGGCAGTTCGGAACTCTGAATGTGGATATGGGTGATGCAGCGTTCGGAACAACCGCGTGGCTTTGGTGGCAGGGACTCGTGACCTTTCGCAGCTTCAGATAAAGGGGTCCGAGCACACGGCCAATTGACTGGCAAAAGAAATGCCGAGGAATATCTCCAATCTCGCTCTGCGTGTGCTGTGTCGTTATCTCTGGAAAAGCCCAGCCCTGCGTGTGTGTATGTGTGTGTGTGTGTGTTTTCAGAAGATTTTCGAAAGCGTCACGCGTGGGCGTATCGACCTCCACTACTTTCCGAGTATAACCGCCACCGGGGATCAGCTCAATCCTTCTTTCCAGACACCAACATCAACAACACACATTTCGCAAGCATGTCCAACGTCCAGACCACAATTGCACCTTACGACCAGAGCATAGTCTGCAAGAAGCAGCTCCTTTCTGCTTCCGAGCTCGACTCTTCCATCAAAGCTGCCGCTGCTGCTCAAAAGTCATGGGCCAAGACTCCGGTAGAAGACCGTGTGGCAATCATCACAAAGTGGATGTCGATCCTCGACTCTGAAAAGGATTCCCTCAGCAAGGAGCTCTCCGAACAAATGGGTCGACCTGTCGGCCAGTGTGCTGGTGAAATCAAGGGCGCACTTCAAAGATGCCGCTACCTCTGCAAGGTAGCCAAAGACTGTCTGGCCGACTCGCCTCGAACGGATACGGAAACGCCCAACCTCAAGCTTGCTATCCGCCGCGACCCTTTCGGTGTGGTCGCCATCGTCACGCCATGGAACTATCCATACCTCACCACTGTCAATGGTCTGATCACTGCTTTGCTCGCTGGTAATGCGGTCATTCTCAAGCCTTCGCCCCAGACCCCCTTGACAGCTGAGAGCTTCCAACGCACTCTCGAAGCTGCAGGTCTTCCTAAGGGCCTTCTACACATTGCTCATCTCGACTTCGAGACTACAGCTAGACTTGCAGCTGACGAAAGGATCGGATTCCTCATCTTCACCGGCTCGGTTGCTGGAGGAAAGGCACTCGCCAAAGCCGCTGCTGACGGTCCTGGATTCAAAGGCGTTGGTCTCGAACTCGGCGGCAAGGACCCAGCATATGTTCGTCACGATGCCGACATCAAGTGGGCTGCAGAGGAGCTTGTCGATGGAGCCATGTTCAATTCCGGTCAGTCGTGCTGCTCGGTGGAGAGAATCTATGTCCACGCTTCGGTCTTCGACAAGTTTGTCGAAGAGTTTGTCGCTGTTGCCAAGGCATACAAGCTTGGCGACCCTTCCCAGGCCGGAACATCACTTGGTCCCGTGGTCAGCTTGGCTTCGGCTGAGCGCATTCGCAAGCAGGTCGACGACGCACTCTCAAAGGGAGCCAAGAACTTGATCCCTGCCGATCTCTTCCCTGAAGCCAAGGCTGGTACGGCTCTCGTCGCGCCAACAGTGCTTGTGAACGTGGACCACTCGATGGAAATCATGACGGAAGAAACCTTCGGTCCCGCTATTGGCATTCAGAAGGTCGAATCGGATGAGGAGGCACTCAAGCTCATGAACGACTCGCACTATGGATTGACCGCTTCCGTCTGGACAGACATTGAGAATGCCGAGTCTGCTAAAGCATTCGACATGTTGGCAACCGAGTTGGAGACCGGTACCGTCTACCTCAACCGTGCAGACGTGCTTGATCCCGCTTTGCCTTGGACTGGTGTCAAGGACAGTGGCCGAGGTGTCAGTCTCAGCACGCTTGGCTTCGATCAGTTGACCCAGCCAAAGGCTATACACATGCGCTTGCGCAAGGCGTAATGTTCGCGCATTAGATGCGTTGCTTCAGTAGCTTTCAACAATGAACGCAATCTACATTCATATGCTGCACCCAGGCGTGATCGGAGATGCCTACGATGAGAAGGGAGAGGCCGGAGCGATAAGCTCTTTCAAACTTGACCGCCGAACACGCGTTCGCCTGTGCATGAATTGCCGTTCAAGAAGATTCCGGTTAAAATGAGGAAATTAGGCCGCGGCACGCGGGCTCTCTTTCTGTGTCGCTTCGGACGTTTTCGCGGCAATTCTCTCTGGAAAGAAAGTCTTATCTGACAGACACAAGAGTCACACATGCATGACTGTGGCAAAGCAGAGGAAGCGCAAGTCAGAAGATCATCACGCACGGTCCGTCGGCGGATAGCCGGGCCTCCCCTCGCAGACTGAATCTTGTCCTTCTCACCATCATCATCCTCCATTACCTCGAACACAAATCATTATCAATATGCCCGGGTTGCGTCTTCCTCACCGCGTAAGTGACCTCTGACTGCTGGCAAGCCTGAATTACGAGGACTTTAACTGACAATACTCTCCATCCCGCGACGCTGCGGCCTGAACCGATCCGACAAAAACAGGTTGCTGTCATCACCGGCGGCGGATCGTGAGTACATCTTTTGGTTCTACTCTTGCACCTCACGAGTATCGCTGACACCTGCTCTCAATCTCTTTCTTATCCATCGACGATACAGCGGTATTGGCCGCGAATGTGCGCTTCTCTTCGCCTCAGAAGGCTGCTCCGTCGTCCTAGCCGACATCAACCTTGAAGCCTGCCAAGCCACCGCCGACATGGTCAACACCCGCTTTGCCAACGCAACCCCCGCCGTCAAAGCCATCGCCATGCAGTGCGACGTCTCCAAGGAGGACCAAGTCAAAGCCATCGTCGATCGCGCCGTCTCTGAATTCGGCCGTCTCGACGTAATGTTCAACAACGCCGGAATCATGCACCCCGCTGATGACAACGCACTCAACACCGACGAGAAGATCTGGGACATCACCCAGGCTATCAACGTCAAGGGTGTATGGTATGGATGCAAGCACGCCATCACAGCTATGAGGAACAACCCTACCGATGAGGAGAAGAACCTCCACGTCGGTGGAAGCATTATCAACACGGCGAGCTTTGTTGCCATCATGGGCGCAGCGACGCCGCAGATTGCGTACACGGCCAGTAAGGGTGCTGTCTTGGCAATGTCGAGGGAGCTCGCGATGGTGCATGCTCGTGAAGGAATCAGGGTCAACTCTCTCTGCCCGTAAGTTTCACCCTCCTTTTCCTGCCGTTCCGCATCACGAGAGAGCAACAGCTGACAATCTCCTTTCTGTGGAAATGCTGACAGTGGTCCACTCCAAACGCCTCTTTTGATGGACTTCCTCAACACTCCCGAGAAGCTCAACCGTCGCATGACTCACTTGCCCATGGGCCGATTCGGTGAAGCGATCGAGCAGGCCAAGGCTGTCCTCTTCTGTAAGTCTATTTCTCTCACTTTATCATTTGCTTTCATCTCTTCGCTAACACTCGTCTGGCCCTTCTCCATTACCGGAATTACAGTGGCGACCGACGAAAGCTCCTACGTCCTCGGTCACGACTTGCTCGTCGACGGCGGTTTGAGCAATGCTTATGTCGTAAGTTCCCTCGCCTACTCCGTCCATCCCTGCAATGAAGACCGAAAGCTGATCATGACGTCTTCGAATCCTTGCATTTGCTGCGACCTAGACTGCCGAGGGCCAGCCCGTCTTGCCCCCTCCCAAGAGCCTCGTCTAATCACCACTGCACTACACTCGAGTCGCTCACGGCTCAAGGCTCTAGGCGCTAGGTTTCGAAATTGCAATAATGACACAGTCATCAAATTCGAACCATTGCGAGTGCGAGAAATCAACATTGCCTGTGACGGAGCCGCTATGAGCTTGGGCCGGGACAGTACTCCGGGTATCCTTTGGGATTGCCCGACCACTGTTTGGACGCAAAAGATGTGAGAACAATCGAACGTTCGCAAGCTGTCATGGCCATCCCTATCGTCCCCTTTGATCAGATTGTATCACCTTACTGTTGGGAAAGTTCTGTCGTGCCCTGCGGCGCCAAGGACCGCAGAGCTCAGCACAAAGATGATCAACAATGACCCGTCGTCGAACCAAGCGCCAAGGATGTAGTTGTACTCCTTGAACCACTATGGGTACCTCGTCGTTAGCACGCCTTGAGAGATGACTCCGATTAGGATGGTGGAGAGCATGAGGCAGTTCTGCCCACTTGTCAGCCAGCCAGCGCAGAGGAAGATCGTTGGCAGCACGAGATCGCAACGTTTTGAATTCCTTTCGGGTAATTTGGAGATTTTGTGCATCACGACCATCAGGTTTTGCAGGTAATGCACGATAAGAAGCGAGCGAGCGAGCGAGCGAGGAGGCTTTTCGCCGATGTCTTTCCGCCGACACTCGTCTGCCCAAAGCTTCGATGGAACACAATATAAGAGAATGAGAGCTACGGAGTGGAACAGCGTCTTCCGTCTGCCGACTTTGAGCATCGATGCACTCACCTGACATGTTTTCGAAGCTACAAGTGGCGCAATCTGTCGGTATGACCAGGCGTGAGCTTTGGGAGGTCACATGTCAAACTTGGACAGAATGGCGGCAATCACACGACACCAGCCTGTACCCGCCAGTGTTCAGACGTCCATCGTATGGTCAGAAGCTAAGAATGGCGGCCAAAGCTACCACAGACTGAGACAGATTTGGACAAAACGTTCGCATTGAAGACCACAATGGAGCAACAAAGATTACGATCATGCATCGGCAGCAATGGCAGTACCACTTGTTGCGATCCCAACACTATTTGCTGGCGCCGATGGTGTGCTCGAAGACTTGGAGGTAGGGTAGACAGTCTCACGGATATGCTTCTTCATATCATAGGTGTTCATCTCGTTGACGGTCAACTTGTTCTCCTTTGCTGCCAGTGCAGCATCAGGTGCGCTGAGCGATGAGAAGCCGATTCTTTCGTTCAAGTTCTCCAATGCCGCGGTGGAAGCCTGCTGCACACGGGTCGCCCTGGGCTTTCGGATGTCCTGGTAAAGCTTGAGACCAGCCTCGACGTTGTTGGTAAAATTGTACTCCTTGCTAAAGATGATGCCGAGAGCAGCGGCGTCCTCGATCGCCTGGCAAGCACCTTGAGACTGATGAGGCATCATTGGATGAGCAGCATCTCCGAGAATGCAGGTCTGGTTCTTGTACCAATGCGAGTAGGGCTGGTGGACGTACAACCTCCATGGCTTACGCTCGACCGAGTTCTGAATGAGCTTGACGCAAAGTGGGTCTAGCCTAGAGTAATCACCAGCGAGGATCTCCTCAGGGGGAACCTCTTCGAAGACGAAACCTTCGGACTGATGCTTTGTGAGCTCTGTGGGCATGAAGCAGTAGAATGACACGATATCACCGCCAGCGCAAGGGGACATGACGATCTTGTAGTACTGGTTGAGGTCGCTCTTGGGGTACCCACCCCAGAACTGGATAGCGGGATCAGCAGCCCAGGTGAGACCAAGACGCTCGACTTCCTCCTTGGTGACGTTGCATCGGTAGCAGGTCTGCGGTGCGGATTTGATGTCGGGGGTGACACCGATAGCAACACGAGCCTTAGATCGGATACCATCAGACCCAATGATGAGGTCAGCGGCGACCTTGCTACCGTTCCGGAAAGTAATGACGCCTTGGTCAGTGTCTACGTCCTCTGCGATGTGATCCATGACGATCTCAACTGGAGTGCCCTTGCCTTCTTTGGAGGTGGCAGTATCCATAAGCATCTTGTGCATGTCCTGACGATGGAACATGTTGTAGACATTGCCCCAAGTCTTTTCGTAATCTTCGAGGTGGTATTGGTTGAGGATCTCTCCGGTGTCCCAATCACGCATAGTCAACTCCATAAGGATGACGGGACGACCGGAAGCGACATCGACTTCCCAGTCATGAAGCCATTGCGTACCGTTCGCAGCGCAGGAGATGGAAGCACCGACCTCGACATCGAAGCCTCGTCGCTCGTAGACAGTGCACTTGTGACCAGCGCGGCGAAGAGCGAGGGCAGTGGCGAAACCGCCGATACCGCCTCCAAGAACGGCAACATTGAGTTGCTTGAATGATGACTCAGACATCTTGGGGTTTACGCTGCCTGATGGTATATAGGATGTCGTGTGTGCTTTCGTTGGTGGGGACGGGAGATAGGAGCGTCGGAGGAAGAGACGATGATGATGATGATGATGACGACGGGCAAGGCCAAAGCGACTCGGGATAGAGGTCACTTTATATCAAAAGGTATGCATTGCGACTATTTGCACCGCGTGAGCTCTGATCTCTCAATCTATCTGTTCTTTGTGACTGCGCAGAGGGCGAGGCGGCGCGGCCTCATCACACGGACGAGGTCCGATAAGAGGGGACGGATCAACGGCGAGGGGCCGTTCGAGCAAATGTAAAAGAGAAAGTGGCTTCAGACTGTGCGATGTACGCAGGAAACAAGAATGTGGGGAAGTCACAAATTCGGATCAGGGGAGTGACAGGCCGAGACTTGCTAGCGTTTAGGGCTCAGCGGTCGATTGGCGTGAACGAGACCGGAAGAGCAAAAGGGACAACACTGAAGTGGCCACACTCAATCACAATGTGACAGGGTGACAGGGTGACAGGGTGACAGGGTGACAGGGTGACAGGGTGACACATTGCGAGTGTGTGATTGCACGCAGTTACTGAAGATTGAGTTTGACATCGTTAAGCGGTTGGTTCGGGGCCTTGAGCAGACACGAGAGAAAAAGCGTTGAAGAAGGGCAGAGTCTGAGGAAAGCGCGCGAGTGGAGCCGCGGACCTTGACCGCGAATCTGGTCCGTCTGGCAATTAGACTTTTCTTTTTCTTGACGACCTCGCTTTGCCGTCCTTGTCCATCTCTGCCGCTCATCCACCAACTTGATCTTCTGTGTCAAAAGGGTGTTACGAGCATCCATGTATGAGCATAAGAGACGTTGAGATGGATCGCATCAACGGCAGCACCGATACATGAATCGAATGTCGGAAGAGCCATGGCTTTCAATTTAACCAATTCAACTGGAATGAAATCGGTCTCTCGAATGCCTGTGTGTTGCTCTCGGCTGCGCGGCCCTGATCACAGAATCTATCGTTTGTCAAGACTCTTATCTCGGCTCGCCTCGACGGATGAACCTGACTGACACATGACCTTGGAAGCTTCTGCAGCTATGCTCGACAGACAGACAGACAGACACGGACATGCCTCAACCATTTTGGCCCGTATCTACCTCTGTCTCCTGTCCCTCCCTTCAGCCCTGATCGCCTGCGTACCGAATGTTGAATGTCAAAAGGGGATTTTCACTTCCCCGCAAAAAAAAACACAGACTGCTCACACGCCGAGACCGAAATGGCCGTGTCTGGATATCGACTGAGCACGGATGCACACATGCATATTCCCTCGGGTCCATTTCGACTCTCGACTTAGCCTCGCGTCCCCCTTCCTCCTCCTCCTCTTCTTCCTCTTCGTTACCATTGTTACCTCAAGAATGACCACCGATAAGCTCAAGTGCACCAGTTCATCCGCGCATCTCTTCCGTTCTATATAAAACCCCCACTGGTATCGGTGGCTACACGCGGATCCCTTTCCGTGCTTTCCTAATCCCATTCCTTCCAACCCACCATCCAGTACTGGCTTGACCACTCTGCAGCCTAACCCCGCATTGCAGCCCGCAGCAAGTCGGACTTTTGGATTCTCTGCTGAGCTCAGCACACTGCGATGCTGTCTCAACCCCACTCAAGCTTGAAACTTTAACAGTGTCTTGCTCTCAACATCGACTTTGTCATGGCGGCTATCGACCATGCCTCCACCACCAACCATGGTGGTGCATCTGAGTCATCCAACCATACATCCGCCGCCAACATTACTGCCAACACAAGCTTACCCGGAAGCAGCAGCGTCAAGAATCTCAGCTGCTTACAATGTCGCAAGCGCAAGACTAGATGTGACAAAAAGTACCCGTGCTCTCCTTGCGTCATTCGCGGTGATCAAGCATCCTGCACCCAAGTGCAGCAGACCATCGCTTCCATAACGACTTCCTACAATGCCTCAGTCACATCACCTACACGGGAACATCCTTCTCTACCACATCGAGTCTCGTTCTCGCAGTCCCACGATGGCCATCCTTCCGCTCTTTCGGATTCCGTCGCTCTTGCCGCTTCTTCTTCTGGCTCGTCCAAACTCGAACCGCACGAGTCTCCCTTCGCTCCCGACCGCTTCATTGGCCTGGAAGCAGAGCGCTTGTATCGTCTCGAGGCACGCATGGACCGTATGGAACGCTACGTCTTGCAAAATCGCAATGCTGGTGACGCCTCCTTCTCTTTTGGAGCTATCACGGCGGTCAACGACGATGATCCGCTCGCAGACACGGACCGTGGCCATGCCAAGGAAGAGCTTACCGTCGGTCAAGATATTCAGGATCTCTTTGAAGATGCCGCCATGGGTCGCAAACTGAAACTCAAGAGTCTTCCTCTGGGTGCAGATGCAGTAGATAGCGATGGCAAGGACGCTGAGACAGATGACGAGACCATGCTCGATCAGCGGACCGCAGACTCATCAGCAGACGTCGCTTTCCGCTTTGCTCAATTCATACCTCCCAACAGCTCAATTCTTCTCGACTTCTACTTTGCCCAAGTAGACTGGACCAGTCGCGTTCTGCCCCCTGACAGTCACGTTGACTTCTTGAAGCTATCCAAGATGCAGCCCGAGCAGCTCGCCTCCTTCCCTGTCTCGAGCGCATTGGTCTGTTGCTACTTTGTCGTCGTCGCGCTGGCGCTCCATTTTGCCGATCCGACGTTGCTCGAAAAGGTCGGCCTCTCAAAGAAAGAAGCCTCGCGCTTGGCCGATACACTTTGCACTGGCAGTCAGCAGTTGCTCTGGTCCACCAACTTTCTCCAATCCCAGCAGCTTGAACACCTGGCCTGCATATGTCTTCTCGGAGTCTACCAGCACAATCGCAAAGAGCAGGCAGAAGGTCAATGGGCCTTGCTTGGCTCCGCCATCAAAGTCGCACAGAATCTGGGTCTCGCCCGACTCGATCATGGCACCACATCTCACAGCACAACCGCAAGCATGAGAACCGAAGCTCGCAGAGAGCTGGGTAGACGCATCTGGTGGAACCTCACTTGGCTCGACTGGTCCCATTCGGTCGCTCACTACGGTGTCTACTCGGTCAATCCACTGCAAAATCGCACCAATCTACCAGCCAATGTCGAAATTCAGGGCGACAGCTTGACGATCCATTCTCCTGACGTGTATACCCACTCTTCCGCCATCACTATGCGCATGCGCTATGTCACCATCTACCGCGAGATCGTCGACCTTGCCAACGAGAGAGCCTCCCTCTCCCGTGCCCAGATCCATCGCTTCGTCAGCAAGCTCAACGAAGTCCATGACTCGACTCCTACTTGTCTTCGATACTCTCCAGATCGTACTTTCGACAGACCCGACCAGGCAATGGAGTCGGTAATGCTCGAGCTCATGTATCTCAACCGCATCCTCCGTTTGCATCGCGTACATCAGCTCTCTGGCTTTACTCACGAAGAATGGCGCTTTGCACGTAAAGCCTGCCTCTCGTCCGCCAGCTGTATAATCCGTATTCTCTCGCTCCAGGAGCAAAATGTCATCCACAAGTTCTGGCTGACCACCTTCTACTTGCTCGGAGCATCCATGGCACTGGTCATGGAGCTATGCTGTGCTCGTCAACACGATCTCGACGCCACTTCGGTCCGCAAAAGCTTGGCAACAGCAATCCAGATGCTATCCAAGGCAGGTCCCAGCAGCGAGGCCGCACGTAATTCTCGCAGGATCCTCAAGGAGCTGCTCAGCGCCGAGAACAAGATTCGCGAGGCGTTCGCTCGACTCGGCGGTCTTGAAAGGATTGCAGAAGAGAAGCTCGACACCAGTGGCACCAAGGATGTCTTCTTAGATGTACTGCAGAAAGTCTTTACCACCTCTTCCAGATGCAAGCGTAAGCGTCCTTTCGAGACTGGACCAGGTGCAAGCATGATGAATGCTGCCAACAGTCACAAGCGCCGGACTGGGCCTGACTCTGCACAGCAGACACGCGAGTCCAGTGTATCGTCTGTCGGTGAAGGCAGACCCCGTACTGGTAATGGATATGGAAGCAACAATGTCGCTACCGGCATGGAAGGCGCTTACAGCTGGTTGAATCCCAACAATATTGGTGCTATCGCCATGGACGGTGGGCGGAAGGCGTCCGAAGTGCTTTCAGTAGGCGACGGTACCGTGGCGAGCAATGAGAGCGATTGGCAAGGAGATCAGACGCTCTTCCCCTCACTCGACGGCATCTTGTCCGGTGCACTCTCCATTGACGAGTGGCTTGGCTCTTCGTATCCATTCGATCATCTTTAATGTCCCAGCTTCTATATCTCCGAAAGGGACAGGCTATCCCACCCTTGTATTCCTATTGACTGTAATTGTATCGCTTCGAGACCCAAGCATGTCATCCCATACTGCACTTGATGTTGTGTGTCAGCAACGATGAAGAGCGGGTGCCAACTTGTCTTTGGCAGAGATTGCTGCCTTTGAGTCCAAATCAAAGCCTTGGCGTGGCATGGACATCCTTGACGTTCTCAATAAGACGAGCAAACAAAAGAAAGGTGCAGGTGGAAATGACATTGAGATGAAGCATGGGTAGAATATGACGACTTAGTGGGAGAGAGCGACAGTCACAAAGATTTGCGAGCTGCAGAATACAATTGGCCTTTCAAACAAAGTGATCTGCAGCCCTATTGGCCGAAGAAAGGGTCTAACCGGAGAGCAGGAAGCGATCAGACCCCCGAAGAACCGCACGAAGGGCTTAGCGCAACCCTCTCAGCAATCCGTGGGTCGATTGCTAACGCAAACAAACTCCATGCCCAAATAATCGACGGGTGCCCTGGCGCTGAACGAGCTCAGATGTAGAAGTTTCACAGTGTTCTGGAGACTCAGCAGCCATCCCTCGGCGACCTTTGTCGACCAAGACCTCGCCGCAGCGTGATGCCAAGAGACGCAACCGCCTACAGCGCAGTAGGAGCGGGGGTCATCGCCACGAAGGAGAGCCCCAAACTTGGCTGTTTTGTACTCGACAATCATCGCCGACAAGACATCTCTAGAGATTCGTTGCTGGAAGAGATCGATCAACCAGGGGCCCAGGCCGTTGCTTTCTTCAAACGTCTGGGGCAGTGTCTTCTTGTCCTCGTAGGCGTAGGTGGGGGACCCGAAGACGAGCTGACGCAGCTGGCCGAGTTGTTTGGTTTTCACGGCACTGCCATAGTTATCCTTGACGCTGCCAGTGCTAGCGGTAAGCGAGCTGTTGGCGTACTGGATCACCTGATTGATCTCTTCCTTCCCGGCAAGGGGCGAAAAGACCTCATAGAAGTCAACGACGAGGTCCCTGTGGCTGCCAGCCTCGCAAGCATACTGATAAGCATTGATGTGCTGAGTAGTACGAGCGCAGATCTCGCTGTTTGTGGAAAACTTGATGTCGTCAGTATGCTCGAGCAGCTGAGGGACGAAAGAGCCTGTCAGATCAACAACGCAAGCCTCGGGATGGGCTTTGTTCATAGTCACGGTGGGTCTGCGGCCGCAAGACACTTTGTTGCCATAGGCAGCCGCATTGTTCACGGGCAAGGTGACGGTAAAGCTGGCAAAGCACAGCGACAGCAGGGCCGAGAGTTCGGCAAATCGCATGCATTCACGCAGCATCGAGTGGAGACACGAAGGTGATGTGGAAAGCTGGGAATGGGCTTTGGCTGAGACTTGTGAAAGGAAAGAGAGAGCAGAATCAAAAAGCAAGATTGCGAACGAATGTTTTCATTGTGTATCGTCTTCAAATGGTCTCTTCTTTATAGCTTGCGATGTTTAAACTCTTTCCTATGATTGTCTGGTCAAGCCTTGTGCTTCGACGACTCTCTCCTTTGCTGTGATGCCCCATTCGGTCTAGCCTTATGCCGTCGTCCGGGAGTCTTCTTCGCCGATAGGTAGGTCCGCTGACCGTGCTGGCCTATCAGCTTTCGCTTCTCTACTAGCTCCTGAGTAGATAGTACTTTTGAGTAGGCAATATCCGACGATGACCCTCAGGGTGGTCCAACAGAAGCGATGTTCGATGATGTTTGTGTCGACATGCACGGCTAAGACACGCGCCTGCTTGTTGTCACGAGCCGAAGACACAGAGCTGGCATTCTTTGACCTAGTCGGACTGCATTCCAGGCGTCAGATATATTGCCATAGTCGAGCTCGACATGAACTCTCTCTCACTCGATTGGTCCCACCACGAGCGTGAGAACTTCATACATACATCTGCGTGGAGGACGAATATGATCTCGGACGTTGTTCTTCATTTGGAATGTGACCGATGCTCATCCCTGCAATAAGAAGCAGGCCGGAGAAACAGCCTCTACGTCATAGCGGTCTTTTGCGAGCGTATGAGAGCTGGCAAATAATTTGAGTGAGTCATGGATCAGCAGGCCGGTAAGATTCCCCGTCATCGCAGTTTGACGTATGTAGGAACGGCTCTTCCTCGGTACGCCGAGGCTCAATCGCCGCTGCCAAGCATGATCCTTCTTCAACGGCGATGACAACAAGGCATTGCATTGAGAACGGCGGCAAGTTTGCACTGATGTCAAGGATGGAGGGTTGAGAAGTTGCCATTTTGGCATCAGGGTGACAGCTGGATGCCATCCTCGGCTCGAGCTTTGCCACCCGATCGGGGGTGGCTTATGGGTGGCTTAGAGACTCACCCCCTTCTGGCTAGTAACTTTACGCTTAGCCACCCATGAAGCCACCCTGGGTGGCTTCTACTTTTGACGCTCAATTGGGGGTGGCTCACCGGGCGGCTTAGCGCGAGTAAATTGCGTTTTTTCAGGATATGGCTTTCGTTTCTTGTGACATGATTGCAAAAATGGGCCTCAATTTGTCTATGAGTCCTTCCCAGGCTTACTTTGCTTCAGCGAACGGTCTTGGGTGGCCTCTTCGACATTATGTTTCAGATCATCGAACCGTCACGGGATGTTGCAAAAACAAAATTAGAAAATAGAAAATAACTACGAGCGGTCAGACAAACGATGAGCCCTTCATTAATTATCATAAGAATGATACTTAACTTAATTTATTTAAGCTGCGTCCTAGCTTCCACCCAAGCAACCACCTCGGGTGGATGCTAAAGGGGCACCCCGCGAGGAACCACCTCCAATTTCGGTGGATGTCTGCGGGTCAAATGCTGAGACCACCCGGGGTGGCTGCTTGGGTGGTTTCCCGGACATGATTTTCCTCTTCGTAACTTGACTCAACCCAAGGCCAATGGAC
Source organism: Pseudozyma thailandica (assembly GCA_023212835.1). NCBI lineage: Eukaryota > Fungi > Basidiomycota > Ustilaginomycetes > Ustilaginales > Ustilaginaceae > Pseudozyma > Pseudozyma thailandica. The sequence goes on from JALCCH010000025.1 coordinate 27,501, forward strand.
CCTGAATGACAATGAAGAAGTCAGGTCAATTTCAACGACAAAATTCGGCTTCGGAAAAGTGGTCAAGAAAAGAAGCATTAGACGCGACCGTCCTGTGATTGCACCACAGCTCAGTAACAAATACAATTTGGGCCAAATTTGTCACGGTCATATGAGTTTTATCACAAATTTGCATTGTTGACCGGATTAATAGTCAGAACCTTGAGAATTTGGCGAGAAAAACTTCCAAAAGACGAAAGTGTCAGATACTTTTCTCTGCTATCTTAGTCTGTCTTGGTCTTGGTTGCCATGAGCATTGCTGTAGGAATAATGATTAACGCGTTACGCTATCATGACTATGGATGACTTCACGGGTAATCTGTGTGATGACCTGTGTAGTCCTCAAGGAACTTGAGGAACAAGCAATAAGGATTATACCACTTGTATTGGACAAGGAGTTACGGGGTATTCCATGCTCCAAAGTGCGGTTTATATACATGTTGTGCTCTATGGCAAATGTTACTAGTGAAAAAGTTTTTCTTACCCGATCAATCTCCTCTTTAGCAGGAGATTCCCTGTGAGGTCTGGTCAGCGGTTTCCCCTTCTTCTCTGGTGAGGAGAAGTGCCTTGCTCACCCATGATTGGTCTATATGACCTAGGTATTCCCTAGGATTTGTTGGGTAATGGGCAAACTGCTTGCTGTTGAGCTGCCGCAGTCTTCCAACTTTTACCCAGTTATTCTCCTTGCTTCTCACTTTTCTCCTGGGTAATCCTACAGCTTTATCCCCGGGAATGTGGGTGGATTGCTGAGCAAGATCCGGGGATTGGTACCCCTGATCGCCGATATTCTAAAAGGATTTTTGTGAATTTAAATGTAAGCCAACACGACATTCAGCGTTTCTTGCATCATGGCAGCAATGTTCATGCGATGCCAGCTTCCCTCGCTGATATGCGCGTGTCATTAATGATAAAGATGTCAGGTAAGTCAGGGCAAAACCATGTCACGGATTACATCGCTGTTGGTTAATTAGTCTCCGTAACTTATTTTCCATCACAATTAATCGCGAGCGGAAGCGGCAGCTTGACTCTCAGTGGGTTTTTTGTCACAATGCCAGTGCGTAACTGAATTTTCTTAGACCGTGGCTGTGACTTTCTGCGTGTCGTCGGCCTGCTCAGTGGGCTAATCATGTCATGAAAGACCGAAAATTATGTGCACAGAGCCTTCCGTAAGTTAACTTGACTAACGCCGGATTCATATCGTAAAAAACGGAAAGTTGCGTCAGAGAAACCGCCTCAGCAAGCACACCGGATGGATACTCGCGGGAAGCACCCAAGAGCAACCACCTTGGGTGGGTTCTGTAGGAATAATAATTAACGCGTTACGCTATTGTGACTATGGATGACTTCACGGGTAATCTGTGTGATGAACTGTGTAATCCGCAAGGAACTTGAGGAACAAGTGATGAGGGTTATACCACTTGTATTGGAAAAGGAGTTACAGGGTATTCCGTACTCCAAAGTGTGGTTTATATACATGTTGTGCTCTGCGGCAAATGTTACTAGTGAAAAAGTTTTCTTACCCGGTCAATCTCCTCTCCCGCAGGGGATTCCCAGGGAGGTCTGGTCGGCGGTCTCTCCTTTGCCTTCAGTGAGGTGAAGTGCCTAGCTTGTCCCTGATTGGTCCGGATTACCTAGGTAATCCCTAGGATTTGTTGGGTAATAGGCAAGCTGCTTGTCCTTGAGCTGCCGCAGTTTCTTCTGACTTTTACCCAATTATTCTCCTCGCTTCGCGCTTTTCTCCTGGGTAATCCTACGGTTTTATCCCAGGAATGTGCGTTAAATGCTGAGTGAGATCGGGGAATCGGTACCCCGGATCGCCGATATTCTAACAGGTTCACAGCGGACCCCGCACTAAGGAACCACCCAATCGGGGCTGGTTCCTTGCGGGTTCCCCCTAAGCAACCACGCTTGGGTGGTTTCAAGGATGCAACTCTCCGTTTTCTATGATATGATTGGGTGGCAATTCTCTAAGCCAGCCGGATGCCACCCTGGATGGCTTCTGCAAATGCCACCCATCGAGCCACCTAGGGTAGCCACCAGAGTTGCCACCTGATTAGGAGTTGTGGCTTTGCCTCGTAGCTTTTTTTCAGGATGTCTCAAGTAATGTATCTTTGTCCTTTTGCTTTGCCCTTTTGTGGCAAAAAAAAAAATAGATGTTTTAATCTTGCTTCACTACCACTGTCGAACTTTTTTGGTGCCGAGATTCAAGGCACCTCGAAAACACTGCCATTTGCGAAACTTACTTGGTCTTGCCAACCCGACGCTTCCAGGCCGAGTGGACCAACAACCGCGTGTCAGCCGGTGGGAGATGCACACTTGCTCACTGTCATCGACGTAGATGCTCATCGGATCCACGCTGTGCCACTGAGCTCGCCCATCGATGTCAGAGCTGAACTCAACCTACAGACGAGTGATTGGACTATGGTCACTATGGTTGACCGTCACATCATGATGCGCCTCTTCTTATCAAATTCTGATTCGAGTCGCAGCGTACAAGAGTCGCCGTAACAAATGTGGCTAAGGTCTTGACCACAACGTAGCTTGATCATCCCTGCATGCTGTATCTCGTCATCGCAGCTTTGCTGCAGCAGGTCAAGCAGCTACGAAAGTCATTGCAAGAGAAGCCAGAATGAGAGCACGCATAGGTGATACGGCTCCAACTGTCGATAAGATTCTGGAAATCGGCTTGGATAGAGCAAGTCGAGAGCCCGGAGGACGAGGTAGGTCGCTAGTACCGTCTTGAAGGCCTGGCGCTGCCAGTCATTTGCAGAACGTTGCATGATGGTTCTGGCCGCGAGTGTGACGAAGGCTCCCGCTGGATGCCTACACCGTGAGGTGTCGTTGAAGCTTGTGCTTTGTCCACGGCAACGCGACGGTTGCGAACAGGATGACGTTAACGGTTCCGAAGGCTTACATGATAGCAAGAAGGTCAGATGATAGAGAAGTACAACGAGACCCACACAAAATGCGCACCGCGATTGCAGCCATTGACGTCACGTGCGATATCCTATACATTCATGCACTCGCATTGAACACAATTGCAAAGATGCCCTTTGATGAAGCAAACGAGACTATCTACAGCAGCAGCGAAATCAACTACACCCTTTGACATGCAGCATTGCGTCCCCATCTTCACTTCTTTTCGGCGACCGCAGTCTTGGTGGCCTGACCGTTGGCGTGACCATTCTTCGAATTCGGAGCCTTCTGAAGGTAGGAGCGCATGAAGAAGTTGAAGAAGAGCGCGAGAAGCGGCTGTTGTGTTCAACACAATGGAAGGACGAAGACAATGGTATCAGTGCCTGTCTTCAATTCACGCCTTGAGGGAGGCTTTTGAGGCGATGATGGTACTCACAAACATGTACATCGTGTTGACGTGAAGTGCGATCTCAGCACCAGTGGACTGCAAGCACGTTGTAGGATCCGACGAAGAAGCCCTCTGGAGGGCCCAGTGAAAGACTGACTCGTCATGAGTAGGATTGGCCTGGTACCATGACGAAACCTTGTTGAGCTTGTATCCTTCGACGACTCGAGCCGAGTTGAGCTGGATAAGAAGATAGAGATTTGTAAGGAAGGTACCGGAGGCAATCTGAGCGATCTGCATGGTGGTGAGATTGCGCTTGACGGCACGAGGGAAGGGCCATCGCATGGCAGCGCAAAAGTAGTAAGTGTACATCCATGTGTGGACAAAGCTGTTGAAAACGCAAAAGACTGCAGTAGTCGGCGGAAGATGAACACACGTGTCATAATGTCAGTACTCGCTTTGGAGGAGGAGAAGGAAACCTTGGCGGCTGAGGTTGAAAGAGGGTTCACTCACCCCAAACAGGTTGACTCTGGTAACGGTATGCAATCCACATGCAAATGATAGCACCAGCGTGGTGGTACGACTGCAAGTTTGAGACCTTCTTTCCCTTGATCAGCAAGATGATCGAATCAACGACTTCGTAGTACTTGCTGAGGTAGAAGATGTAAGCGAACTTGCCGAGATGCGGGGCGTTGGTTGGCATGGAGCAGAGTGCGAGCTTGACACCATCGTATCCTGCTGCCTTGAAGCCTTGTGCGAAGAAGTCGAGAACATAAGGGAACATCATGACAAACGTCCAGCCGCTGTAGATGGCGAGACCTGCGTTGTGGACGAGAATGAGGAATCGGAGGATTCTAGCCAGGAAGCCGGGGCCCTTTGTAAAGTCCTTGTTGCCATTCTTTTTGACGATGCCATTGGCGGCATGAGCGATGATGTAGTAGACGAGGGAGAAGCAGAGTGGGAGCAAGGCACTCAGCGTGGCAACATAGGTCGAATACGAAAAGAAGCGCACGAAGAGCTTGTCGTCGGCAGGGTATGTTGGCAAGGGAGCGTCGGTGAGCTTCCTCCATGGATCTGAAGCGGCAGAGATAGGATCGAAAGGATATGGCTTGGCCTTGAGGCCGAAGAAGGTCGACATGGTGTGCTCAATGTCTGAAGTCCAAGTGACGGATTAGGATTAGGAGATGGTGGGGCAAGAAGAAAGCCGAAATAGGCAGATGCCGATGCAAGACACCGTCGGAAGAGTTGCTCCGCCTGACTGTGTAAGCGATCTGTCGATCTTTGCTTGTTTGTGTTGGCTCGTACTGTACACACCGACTTTGATTCCAAAAGTGGCTTGATCTTGACAGGGCTCTGTGTGGAACAGGGTCTCTCCTTTTTGTGCTTCCGTGTCAGAAGTCGCTCTCCGCGGAAAGTGCGTTTGGCTTGACGCGACGCTTCTCTTGTTTTGTGCAGTCAAAACAAAACGGATCGGAATCCGCTGCCAATCTGCAAGCCTAAATTACCTCATCCTTTCTCGTCCTTCACTTCAGAATTGCGCCGCTTTCACCGACCAAATCATACAGAGTAGTATTTTCATTTTCAACAAGACAAGGGTCCAAATCCTGTTTTCACAGATCATCGATTCGATCATTCGGATAGATGTGATGTGATTCGATAGATGAGGAACATGAATCAAGATGCATGATGATCAAGAAGCGTTTGTGAATCACAATTTGGACTTGGTCAAGCCCTCTGGTCGATCAGGTCCATCGATGGCCTCACTTTGATACAGCTCGATCCTCTTATTGGCATCACTGATCCCCAACTCGAGCAGGATATCATCCGTATGTTCACCTGGTGTAAGCAGCATTTCTGCGCCTTCGTGCTCCCATTCTCCACCCGCACTTCCTGCAGGAGGCCTAGCAGGTGTACGCGACAATACTGGTGCAGGCGAAGGAATCACCGGGTTGCCATCTGCAACGCTCTCCCTCGAGGCTGCAGGCAATACACCCGACAGTGCAGCTTGGTCTCGAGTCAGCACAGGAACAGTGCATGCGTCGGTACGGATAAAGTGTCGCTCCCACTCTGACCGAGCAAGTTGTGCAAAGCACGCTCTAAAGTAACGTTGCAGTTCTGGCCATGTCTCGCGATCGTGCTGCGTCTTGACTGATGGATGCTTGGTACCCTCCGGTGCATCGGGCAGGACTCTGCGCAAGATGCTCAGCAGCTCCTTGTAGAATTGTGGCTCGATGGCACCCACACTCATATACCCGCCGTCCTTGCACGCATATACGCCGTACCAAGGTGCACCCCCATCCAGCGTATTGCGGCCTCGCGTCTCGTCCGTACCATCGCCATGAACAGCTCCCCAAGCAGGATGCGAAAGGTAACTCGACATCAAAATGAACGTCGAGACGTATCGTGCTCCCGTCACCATATCAGACTCTACAATCTGACCTTTGGACGATCGACTCCTCTCGTATAACGCCACCAGAATGCCGAGCAAGCAGATCATCGATCCACCCGCAAAGTCACCTAGCAGGTTCGATGGAGGTTGCGGCTTCCCGCCAGCTGCTCCGAGCATCGACAGTGTACCGCTCAATGCGATGTAGTTAATGTCGTGTCCTGCCATGTTAGCGTACGGTCCTGTGCGCTGGAATCCGGTGAGGCGTGCAAAGATCAAGCCCTTATTGATCTCTTTCTCGAAATCTTGCGGTCCAAGTCCCAGTCGTTCGAGGACACCAGGTCGGTATGGGTCAATGACGACGTCAGCGGTACGAATCAGCTGCGTGATCAGCGCCCTTCCATCAGCGTTCTTGGGCGAGACAGCGAAGGATCGCTTGCCGCGGCACAAGCTGTCCGTATTGATGCCAGTACCGGTCCTGTCAATTCGGATCACGTCGGCACCGAAATCGGCCAGGACCAGACCCACGAACGGTCCAGGCGCAAGGCCGGAGAACTGTAGCGATGATCAAGCAGCGAAAAAAGCAGAGTATCAGTCATGAGATCTTTGCGATTGCTCCGAGATTGGCGTCGATGCCATGCGAAACTCACCTCGACGACCTTGATGCCAGCCAGGGGCAAGTTTGGATTAGCGACAGGCTTGGGTGGCATGCCACCACCGTTGTTGTAAGACATCTTCACCTTGTGCTTCAGGAAGTGTTATCGTAGACCGCGGAGGTTGTTGTTGTTGTTGGTGGTGGTGGTCAAGAGAAAGCAAGTCAGAAAGCTCTCTCAAAGATCATCTTTTCTACTCCACACAGACCATGCCAGGTGCAATGTTGAAACCCTGAAATATGATTATTGCGGGGTACAGCGCCCACTTACGGTTAAAAAAGAAGGCGCCGACTGCACTGTTCGACCGGTCTTTTTTTTTTTTCGGCCCGTTCTGCACAGTCAGAATCAATTAGCGAGCTACACTTGCCTTGTCCTCCCAACACCGGCTATTTCGCCCACCTGCTCTTCCGGCCCACACCTTACCAGCCCTTGATTGCATTTCCCACACCAGACCCTTGAGTTCATTCGTTCCCCCATCTCAGAGTCTTCACAAATGGGTTTAGATGTCATACGGTATCAAAAAATGGAGGCTGGGATTGCGAGGAAAGCTGTGGCCAATGTCTATGCGAATTTCGCCTTCTGCTCCTTCTCAAACTCGACATAATCCACCACCCTCCCTTCCTTCCTGGAAGCCTCGGATGCAAAGACCATCAAATGACTCCTCAACACATCCTCCGGTGTCACTCCCAAATGCTTTGCATCCTTTTCCGCTACCGCCTTGACGAATGCCCTTGCTAGACCCATATCTCCTCCTCCGTGTCCACCGCCTTCCTGTTCGGGAACCACGGTGCGCTTCTCTTGCGTCGAAAAGTCAAACACGGTAAACGACTCCATGTTGCCAATCAACTCGCCTCGTGTGCCGTGAATGCGAGTGGAGCGGTTGCAGACAACTTCGGAAAACGCAACCATGGTGATGTTGGCAGTCGCACCGGATTCGAATTCGATGTTGACGACTTGATTGTCAGCGACGTCGTTCTGGCCATTGTAGACGCAGAGTCCATAAGGGCCTTCCTTGATAGCTCGGTCGACGTTCTCAATGTCCACAATGTCGACCAAGTGTTGCGCCCACTGTTTCCATAACAGAGATACTAGTCAGCTTGCTTTCCATCGCATGAACAGATACAGTGGAGACAGAGGAGAGGCGACTTACGCGTTCGGGATCCTCAGTCTTGCTCATCAGCGGTTCGAGGTAGATTTTTTTGGCGCTGAAAGGACACTTTCTCTCATACGCACAGTCGGTACACCTCTTGGCATCGCCTGCCTCCTTGGGTTTCTTGCTCGGCTTGAAGTGCGCCAACGATCCAAACGACGACACTTTCTTTGGCGCATCTTTGCCCATGTAGAACGAAAGAATGTCGAGGTCGTGACAGCACTTGGCCATCAACGAGAAGCTGGTGGTGGCTTCGTTCTTCCAGTTGCCTCGCACGTACGAGTGTGCAAAGTGTTGCCAGCCCACGGGCTCGATGTGTTGAATGTTGATGATTTCGCCAAGCACGCCCGAGTCGAGCACTTCTTTGACGGCGCGGTTGTATGGCGAGTATCGCATGACTGGTTGACCGAATCCAACACAAGAGTGATCGTCAGATAATGCCGGTAATAAGGCGGAGGAGGACAGGTGGAGGGGAGCACTTACCATGACCAATACCAAAGACTTGATCCTTGCCTCGGACGCTGTTGACCATCTTCACGCAATCCTCGATTGAGTTGGCCATTGGCTTCTCGCAGAGAATGTGGTATCCCAAGGGTGCCAAGACGCTCACCACCTCTGCATGCGTGTCGTCCATCGTACACACCGCAACGGCGTCACAAATCTTGCCCGCCTCGGCAAAGCTCTTCCACCCATCGTACTGGTGCTCCACCGGTACACTATGCATCATACCGCATCATCAAAGCAGAGCATTCGTCAGTCTTTACTTGCAAACCCACAGTACAAGGTAGAGAAGAGTTGTGGGACTTACGCATGGACTTTGCTCATCTTCTCCCTCCTAAATTTCCACGGGTCCGCTACCGCCACGACGCTGCACAGGTCTGGGTACTTTTCCGCATAGGCAGCGTAAGCGCTGCCACGCTGGCCCGCGCCGATAATCGCAAGTGTAACAGGTTGGGGCTTGTCTCCGATCGACATGGTGAGCAAGGGGATTGCGGTGGTGGTGGTGGTGGTTGTCAAGGTACGTTTGGCCGCGATCAAGCGTGTAGAGGCTTTATAGAGCGAAACACGGCAAAGCTTGCAGGAAAGCGAGCGTCGGGGTCGGTGACTTTTTCCAGCGATCCAGCCAAAGGGCGGGGGATGCGGGGAGTCGAGAGTTGATTGGAAATACACAAGTCCTCCCTCACCTGTGCGCGTGCCAATGATGAAGACCCTGAACTCACTTTTTGTCGGTCTTGGTGAGAGGTTGCGAGCGGCCGAGCTCGGACCGAATTCCTTGCTTCGGCGCCGTTCACTCCGCTTTCCACCTTCCCCGTTCACGGTTATCTAATCCATCCTAGCCTATCTTCCAACTTTGTTCAGGACTTGGCGTCGATCAAGATACCTCTACTTCATCTACGAATGGAAACGAGGTCTTGGCTGATCCCTCCGCACTTTTGTCAATTTCTCAGGTTGCCGTGTTTGCACCGATCTCCATTCATGCCGCTGCTTGATGCTCTGGCTCCTCATCTCGTTGCGAGCAAACTCAGGAACACAGTCAAAGTCGGCCCTTGAAAGCTAACTTGTTCATCCCAACCGGACCGTTTACATCCCACAGCTCACTCTCCGCAGTCTGTCAAATCCCGATGGCATTCGACAAGTTACAGGATCTTACATGACACCTCCATGCCTCGCCCAGGTCTGACACTGACTCAATGTATCCAACAAGGGTGTTGCGGGATGCTGAATCGGGTCCAACGCACCACCTTGCTCTTGCCATCCACTCTGCGCCGTCGTGTTGGCATCGGTTGCATTCGTCGCCGATGAACGAGCATTGTGACCATCACCACGCATGCCGAGTTCCGCTTCTGATGGCGACCACGAGGTGGTACCGCCGTAGGTGTCGTTTGAGAGGCTGGCGCTGCGAGCATTGGCGTGGCTGAGCACCATGTTTGCATGCCCAATGTGTTTCGAGTAGAGGTCGAGAAACATGTTGATCAACTCGACGCTCCTTGTGCGGTCACGAGGGAGCAAGCGTTCCGGGTATTCGGCGAGCACGTTCATGAGGAACAAGACTGATCGGGTTAGAGCCCAGTGGAACCAAAGCGGTAGCACCAGCATGTTGAGGCTCACCTCTGATCGACTAGCCGCGCCCATCGTGGGCATGCAGATCAGCTCTAATGAGCGCAAGGCTCCCTCAACTCCCCTCGTCAGGCTCTCCCTTAACGTTCGACTCCTCAGACTCTGCAGATCTGTCTCGGCAGAAGTCTTGTCCTTCCCTCTCGCCTGCCCTCCAACCTGACCCAGACTCCCATCCCAGAGCGTCGAGTCGAGATAATCGCACCCGATCGACGCAATCAGTACCCTGGCTAGGAACAAATCGAGATATAGCATTGTTTCCGCCTCGCCAATCGAATCCGCATCCAACCTCCCCGCCATCTCCTCCTGACAACTATCCAGCTCCTCATACGCGTCCAGAATCCCGCGCAGACAGCTCACCGCATCGATCGCACCCGTCGTCTCGTTTGTCGACTCGTCGCGGCAACTCTGACAGCTCCGACTCGGGCTCTCTTTTGACGCAGCTGGTTTCTCCCTCCCCCACTCTGCCGCGCCTCCACCCGCCGTGTGATAGGCTTTGCTGAGAATCCATGCGACCTTGCTGTGAATGATCAACACCCTATCCCTCAGCATCGTGCGTTGGCTCATCCCTTTGGAATACTGCAAACTGTCGCACACCGCAAACGGCGAGCTCAACCCGGCAATCGAAGGCGTACCCTCCATACACGCCTGATGAATCTCGGTCACGTACGCGCTCAACCATACCCTCAACAAATCCTGCTTGCCCAAATCCCTAGGTGGGGGTAGGATGGACATGATCTCGCCCATAGTCATCATGGCTGGATGCTGTTGTTGGCGTAAGAATTTGGCTGACCACCATCGGGCGAGACGGGACGCCATCCATGCTCGCCTACCCCCGAACCAGGATGCGAAGAGACTCGCGCCGACGATTTCTTCCACTCCGATGCCCAGTTCGGGATCGAGTTCCTTCTCAAAATGCAAGTTGCTTTGCAGTTGACTCGACCTCCCCGCGGAAGAAGAGAAGAGCGTCTCGTACACATCCGAAGCCGGGAAAGAAGGATCATCGGTCTGCAACCTCGCCATCAAATCCGCCTTCACCCTTGCGTGCAACCGGTTCAGCTGCGCATGATGCAGACTCGCCACGCAAACAACCGAGGTGAGGATCATGGGCGACATGATCGCATCCGGTCGGTAGGTTGGGAAGCCGAAAGAGTACTGGTCGAGATACTCGGCGAAGAATCGGAACAGCGTCACTGCGTCTGTTGGAGAGACGAGATCTTGCTTAATGACGTTGGGGCGGGGGTCTTTACTTCCAACATCGGCGGTGGCAAGACGGTAGAGGTTGGGAAAGATGCGTTCGTGCGAATGCGAGAGTTCCTTTTTGCGATCCAAGACCGACATCCTTAGCTTTTGAATCGCCGAAAGAGGACGAGAGGCGAGATCGTGCGTGTCTTCGGCGGCGGAGAAGGCGTTGCGTTCGCTTGCTGTTGGTACTGGCTCGTCTTCGGTGGGGAGAGTGTGGTCGGTAGGGACTGCTGTGAGGTTGGAGGACGTGATGAGGTGCGAGTCCACCATCAACCCCTTCCCCTTGGGCGAGTTGGAGTATCCATTCCCCACACCACCCATCCCCATTAGCCCTGCCCCCTCTCTCGGGCTGAAATGACTCGTGGAAGGATAGCTACTCGCTGTCCCACTGTTGTTGTTCTCCGCATAAACCGGACTTTCCTCATTCCCATACGCCATCCCATCCTGCCCGTTGGTGGGAGTAGCAATCGTTCTCCTCCTCTTCCTCATCCCTTCCGCGTCCCCACTCCTTCCTCCTCCAGCGTTGGGCGTCATGCTCTCCCTATTCCTCGGAAAACTCGCCCTATGATTCGCCTTACTAGGCTCCATCTGTTTCTCGATAAAACTCTGCAAACTCCCCTCCAGCGCGGCCAATTGATGTTGAACCCTCATTTGCCAACTCAGCGGCTCCCTCTTGCCTTGCAGTTCGCAACTCATGCCGAGCCTCAAGCATCGGCGGCAGGTGGAGGCGTTGTCTTCAAAGACGCATTTGACTTTACTCTGGCGGCACCGGAAGCAGGTTTGGGTGCGTTTGGGTTTCTCCTCGGTATCTTCGTGCGATTTGTCGGGCGAACTGGTTGCGTTGCTTGCCGAAGCGGATTGGGTGGGTGCCGCAGAGGTGGATGCATCGGTTCGTGCCAGTGTCGTGCCGCTCATACTTGCGATCGCCGTACGAAGATGGACGATGATACGGAGGTACAAGAAGGATGGTGGTGATGCGTTAAGAGGAAATGTAGGACGACCACCACGACCACCGGGCCAAGCTCGGCGACCCAACAGCCGTCAAAAGGCCAAAAAAACCCACTTTTAGGCTCTATTTTTCAAGATTGGACGCGTTGATTGGCTCTCCCCACAAACAAGCTTTGCGTGTCCTTCGTGTGAGTCGGATCAAAGTGCGCGGTCCGCTCTCTTCCCTCTGGCCCCCTCGGCTAAAGGGAGGACAAGGTGAAAGGACCAGATCGTTTTGCCATGTGGCCTCCCAAAGCCCACTTGACCAAAATGGAACGGAACACGGGGTAGCTCAGATGTTAGCCGCATCACAAAACTTGAAACCAGAATGAGCAGTTCAAGCAACAGCGGCTCACCGGCAGTCGGTCTCCCACCACACTGCGGTCGGGAGCATTGTGCAGCGGAGGCAAGCAAAAGGCACACATCGGTCAACTTCGAGCATTCACAATTCCCTTGTTCATTTCACACCCCTCCGACCTGATCAGCAGACCTGACGGCGGGTCCAATTCAAGCCTCCTTCACAGTCCGGCCGAGCTCGGCCCGTACTGCTGTTCCCCACTCTTCCACTCCCTTATCGAGCACTGCACACATATCCACGATCCGGTAAAGTATTGGGTATCCATAACATAGCGTGACAACAAAGAAAGGCTTGGCATCAACCTCCGCAACACCTAGACAGCGGAGGCGGTCCAATAGTCTTCGATGTGAAAAGAAGGTTGAGAAGATTGTTCGTGCGAGTCGTGGTCGAGTCTAGCAAGAGCCGATGAGCCGCGAGGAATACGAGGAGAACGCCGACAGAAAGTCGATTTGGCAGTTTGCGGTTCTGACCCTCCAATCACGGCGCGTGATTGCTCGGGACCCTTCTCTCCGCTGCCCGCCTCGCGTGTCTGCACTTGCACTTGCACTGCATCCCACACCCCCACTTTACTTGGGCAGCTCGGCTACAGGCACAACTGCGTCGTCCCCCACGCCCTTATCAGAGACACTCGACTTCTCGACATCAGCAGCCTGAACCTCCTGCTCGATCGCCTGGAACTGATCAATGCTGGTGGTAGCAAACTTCCTAGCAGGCACCTTGGCGCCAAAAAGGACATCGAGCTCTCCGTAGGTTCTATCGGGGAGAACGGAAAAAGAAAAAGAAAAAGGAAACACGAATTTTGAAGAGAATGTCAAGAAGGGTGTCAGTGTCAAGTGTCGCGAGATTAGAAGACCCTTGTTTCGGTGCCTTGTCGGATTGCGATTGGTTGCAGAGATACATACCTGTTGGCAAGCTCTGGCAAGCGGAAGTAGGTCCAGATCATCGAGACACCGCAAGTGCCCGCCCAAAACAGCCCCGTCTTCGCAGACCAGTTCCATTGCTGTATGAAAGACAATGAAGCCACGAATCTTCCGTCAGTCACCGCCCGAACTTATGCGACAGCAGCTTCACAGCTGTGAAAAGTGAGAGACTTACATCAGAGTTGAGCATCTCGGGCTGAAGAATGTTGGCAACGATGAGAGCGATGTTGTAAGTGTTGCAAGCAAGCACGATGGTCTTGCTCCTGAGTCTGGTCGAAGAGACCTCGGCGATGATGGCGAAGCAAACTGGTCCGATGGTCTAGAGTATCAGAAACGCGCATGAGAATCCAAAGTCAGCATCAAGAACGTGAAGCCTTCGCGGAAAGCAACTCCATGCCGCAGGTCAGACTTACTAGATCATAGAAGAAAGTGCAAAGAACAAGCATGGCACCAATTGCCCAGGAGACACCCTCAGTCTGGCGAGCAAAACCTAGGCAGCCGGTAATCAACATGCACGAGAACATGGCGGCCTGTCCTCCGAGGTACATCTTTCGTCGACCGACACGGTTGATCAAGAACCACGAAAGCATCGTTCCCACCGCACCGAGAGCATACATGGCCATCGACATGTTGAAAGCGTTGATCGTCGAGAGACCTGCCTGACTGAAGAAGTAGGTAGAATAGCCTTGCAGAGGACCGCCACTCGTGATCTGAATGAGCCACGCCCAACAAGCGATCTCCGTCCGACGAAGATCAACACCTTTAAAGCAGTCAATGTACCTGTTCTTCTTCTGGAGGGAGCTCTCCTTCTCGTTGATCTCCTCCATGGCCTCGGTATACTGAATCATGGCCTGGTAATCCTTGACAAGCTCGTCCGATTCCTTCTCCGAGATGCCCTGCTTGCTGAGCAGACGATCAAGCGACTTGTATGCCTGCTCATGCTTTCCATGCCTAGTCAACCACCAAGGCGACTCCGGAGCAAAGAGGCACGCGATGAAAACAGGGAACGGCCAGAAGAACTGCACGGCGTAAGGGATCCTCCAAGCCCAGGTGTCGGTGCGAGTGACGGTAGCACGGAGCACACCAGAAGCAAGCAGTTGACCGAACACCCAGCAGAGATTGACGTAGGTGGTGAGCAGAGGTCGGAGCGATACAGGGCAGATCTCGGAGGCGTAGGCGGAAGCCAGGGACTGGAAGCCTCCCCAAGGGATACCCATGAAAATCTGACCAACGAGGAACACGGGAAGGCTCCGGGCGAAGAAGGGAATGAAGATAGTGCCAAGCATCATGGCGGTGCTCAGCATCATGAGTCGAAGGTGACCGATCTTCTCAGCGATACTACCTGCAAGCTGGAGACCGATGATACCTCCGATCCATGCACCGTTCGTGAGACCCTGTTGCCAAGGTGCCGAGATCTCGCAACTAAGCGTTCCATCATCTGCGCTCGAGCAGACACCAAACTTGGCCGTGAACGTCGGCTGAGCAAAGAATGAGGAGAGAAGACTCGAGTCATAGCCGATCTGGACGATAGAGAGCGAGAAGAGGACAGACCAAACAACAGACATGGGCCATTGTCGGATGGTGTCTCGGAGTGTCGTGGTAGTCTGCCATTGAGTGCTACGAGCACTGCGTTCGACGACCTCGTCGAAACGATCGCCGAACTTCTCGACGAGCTTGTCTCGTGTATCCGCATCAATGCGGGCGACATCGTTCTTGTCGACCAACATGTTGTCGTAACCAGGCAATGGCTCTAGGTTGTGACCCGTAAGAAAAGACTTGGTTGAGAGGAGACCTCGAAATTTGAAATTCCAACGTTGGGCCTTTCAATAGCACAGAAGTACGGCTATGCTACTCGATGCGATCCTTGCAAGCGAGAGACTCCCTGATGGACCTAAGGAGATATATGATCAAGAAGGCGGAGGAGGACGAGGAAGGGAGGGAACAGAAGGTAGAGTGTGGGGAATGTTGAAAAGGTTTGCCGAATGTGATTCAAGCACGAGGCTAGGCTTTCCGCACAAGTGATGAGCGGAAAGAGCAGCCAGAACGCAACGGACCTGTTCATTTTAAGACCTTTTCTCGAACGCCGTATGATGTTTCGAAAGCTCATTGACGCTTCTGCTTCGTCGCAACGCTACCGAAGCGAGGCTCTGGTCTGGTGCCTCGTGCCTGCGCGTGTCCAGATGAGCTGCAGTAGCCACATGCTGCAGCACAGAGTCCGGGGAAGGGAGATGAGATAAGGTAGGCAGCTTGGGACCAGGTACTCGGTCAGTCTGGGGGAGCACGCGAGCATCGCATTTTTCTGTCATGTGTGGGGCAATAGACACCAAAAGAGCAGCGAATGTACCTCAAAGGCCGATCGGATGAGCATTGGAGTGCTGCGCTGGGCAACAAGGCGGCGATGGCAAGAGTTGACCGACGGCCTCAACCTTGTGTCTGCAACGGGTACGGCGGCGCCGCTGGCTCAGACAAGCCGCTGCCCAACAGAGACTAAATTGGACCCGCTCTTGGCGCGAGCTCTTGACAGACACAGGAGAGGTTTCGCGTGCGAAGAACAGCCAGTTGCCCATGAGAAAACGCGTTCGTTTTCGACTCGAGTTTGGCCAGAAAACAGGTTGAAGTCCGTTTGACCGCTTTTGCCACCGCCGACGTCGGTCCGACGGATCCAAGATACGATAGCCGAGCTGTTGCCGACCGCGCGGTGTCAGCTGGTTGTGTGCATGTGTTTCGCAAAGATGTGAGCCGCCCCTCTACTAAAGCCGCTTGTCAGAGTCTTTGTGGTGTCATCGTGTGCTAGCGACCATAAACAGCTGCCTCCTGCGCGATCCAAGCTGAAGATACACGTCCCGTGGAGGGACTGATGCATGTCAACGCAATCGTGTTTGTTAGCCTTGACGTCGCCTGGATGATAGGCGCTGCGCAACGATGAGGGTCGGACCGATGGAAGCGGAAAGTGCGGTGTGACCGGACCACAGCAAGAAGCATACGCTGCCGCCGACCCGACCTTCTGGCTTTGTAATCATTTTGCTTCGCTCGGAATTCGCCGTCATCGTCCACACAACCACCATCACCATTCACTGCGGCCTAACCGACATCACAACCAGCGTCGGTCCTCCTGTCCATCACAGCCCATCGACAAGCCACGATGCCATCAGTACAGCAGAACTCTTTGCGATTCGCATTCGCGCCCGAGGAGATTCCGAAAGAATGCTTTGCGCCGCTCAGCGATGAGTTCGAGATGCGCCCGCTAGCATCATCAGACTATAACCGAGGCTTCTGCGAAGTATTGGAATGCCTAGTCGAGACGCCAGACATGGGCGAGGCAGCATGGAAGGAGCGATTCGATGCCATGGTCGCAGCCAACGGAACATACTATCCCATCGTCATCGTATCGAAGGCGACCGACAAGATCGTTGCAATGGGCAGCGTGGTGGTCGAGCTCAAGTTCTTCCGTGGCTTGACAAGAGTAGGTCACGTCGAGGACATTGTTGTCGACACCAGATTGCATAGCAAGGGACTGGGCAAGATGATTGTGCAGACCGTGATGAAGATTGCAGAGTCGAAGGGAGTCAGCAACATCATTCTCAACTGCAGCGACGAGAAAAAGCGTGAGTGCCAGAGCCAGCTTCCATGGATCATGAGATGTGAGCAGGATACTAACACATCTTGCCTCCAATATGCTTTTGACCTCTGGTCCCTTTGTACAGCCTTCTACGAGAAGTGCGGCTTCTCTTACAGCGGTCTGCAGATGGCCAAGAGGTTGCATTGAGCACTATCCATATGGCTATAGGAATCCAAAAGCGAGGGGCAAAAGTTGAGGACCCTTGAACCCTGTCAAATGTTGAGTGTCGAGTGCGTCGAACATGAGTTTGAGAGGATAAGAAGAAATTGGTGGAGGAAAAAAGCGGTGAAATAAAGATGCGTAAAAAAACCCATTTAAGGGTGCGCATCATCTGCACGGACTCACTCAAAGCTTTCTTCGTTCCTGACTCCATCCTCGTCAAAGCGCGAAATGAAGTCGTGAGCGTTCGTCGGAACCTCTGCAGCAACCTCAATCAAAGTTTTGGACCCGCTGTATCCGCAGAGCGGTTGCGCCGATGAGCAAACGTGCTCTTCTGTCCTGCTGAATCCCACGCTTTCGGGGGATCAGCTGCGCAGCTGCTCCACGAACAATGCCAGATAAAAGGGGGCTCGATGGCCCCAACGATGAGCCTCCATCCAAGAGGCTAGCACCAGCTATCGACGCGAACACCATGTCGAACGATCAAGTGTTGGCCACTCTTAAGCATCCTCGTGTCGCAAGTGGCTCGTCCACATCGCCATACTCGGCGCCGCCCGCCTTTCAACAGCCAGCACCATTGTGCTCATTTTCATTCGACGAGCAGCGAAAGCAATGGCAAGACGACCGCTGCAAGCGCTGGTACCGAGGTCCACCGCCATACAATAATCGCCACCCGCAGCAGGGACGTGCACCACCTGTCTTCGGAGCCGACCTCAACTATGGTCTGGAACGCTTCGTTCAGCGTGACGAGACTGTACCCGAGCATCTCGATGGACTTGTTGCTGCCCTTCAGCACAGAACACAGGCGGCCACCTCTGAAAGCGAGCGCGATGAACTCGATTCAGAACGAAGACGAGCTGATGTCGTGACATGGCGAGGCATCATCACCAAGATCTGCACCGCCTATCATCAAGATCCGGAAGCCAGGTTCTCGGATCCACTCGACCTTAACGCCATGATGGTGGATGGTACTCTGTATTTGGAAGAGTACGTTTCAGCGTCTGTATTCGCCGAGAAACAGAGGAAAGAGAACGATCCAAAGATGAAGCGACTCGGATACTATGGTTACTCGTTCGAAAGCTATTGCACCGTCGATGAGGAAGCGCAGATCCAGCAACCATTCCGCCCTACCCGACGCCAAGATTCGATTGTTCCGGATCCGCCAGGATGGTCTGGAGATGTCAACACCAACGTCCAATGGTGCCAGATTGTCAAAACCAAGCTCGGCGACAACCGGCTCGTTATTGGAGGTGAAGTCGATGCCGTCGAACGGAACAGGACCACCGGGCGGGAAGATCTAGTCGAGCTCAAAACCTCGATGCAAATCACGCCCTATCACCGCAACCCTTCCAAAGCGTCTGCTGAACAAGACCGGTTTGAAAAGAAGCTTCTCAAATTCTTCCTTCAGAGCTACCTCCTCGGCATCTCCAAGATCGTGGTCGGCTTCCGCGACTTCCACGGTCACCTTACCACCCATCAAGAATTCGAAACTCTGCGTATCCCGCGTATGGTTCGAGCTGGCCAACCCATCGCAGGTCGTTTCGACGATGCTGGTGCGCCCGTCAGTCGCATTCAATCCGTGTGGGAGCCTAAAGACAGCCTTGGATTTGGAGACCAGATCCTCTCCTTCATTCGAAACACTATCGTAGCAGCAACAGAGACGATGGACGATGACGAGGGAGAACAGCCAGTTTTTCGTGTTAGCTACAAATCGCCCTTTCATCAAGTCGAGATTCGCCGCCTCAGCAGCGACGAGGTCTGGGAGCAGGTTAAAGATGGTGGCAAGTCGGGTGAAAGAGTAGGCTTTCTGCCTCGTAGTTTTTACGACTTTGTCCAATCTCGAGCCAAAGCATTGCCTCGAACTTAGCCACCACAATGTGACAATACAGAATGTTTTTCTTTCGGCACAGATAAGGCAAGACTGATGCGATTGATCGGCTTAGCCGTGCGATTGATTGAGAGAATGCTGATGCGAGTACGATTGTGATGCAGGAAAAATAACAAAGTGAAATGCAGAGAGACGGAGGAGTAGACAAGGTAACCTTAGATGAGGCGCTTGAAAACGAGCAGGGCAACGAGAAGGCTGAGCGCCTTGATGCAGTTATTGATCAGAACAAGTTTTTGCTCAGTCGCAGAGACTCGACTTGCAGCTACGGAGGGGGTCGGCGGTGCCGATACTGACGAGGCTCTGGTCGGGATTGTCGGTGCGTGAGTTGGGTGTCGGGAGCGCAACGATGATGCTGTGACCTGTGGAGGTTGAGATTGTGGCACTTGGACTGGAGCAGCCACTGGAACTGGCATATCCCTCGCGATAGCGCTGGTCGGACCTGCCGATGCTTCTGTCACCGTATGCTCTTGACGCGATGGAGATGCGACGACACCTTCTTCTGCTGTAGTTGCTGTCGATCTGCTCGCTCCCGCATCTTGCTTTGTCGCCTTATGCGATTGTGCACTCAAATCCACCTGCAAGCCTTCTGGCAATGCCTCTTGCTCCCTCTTCTCCTGCTCCGGATCTGGATCAGGCAGCATCTCCACCGTCGTCTTTTCACAAACCTCACATCTCCACTTTCTCGATTCCAGCGCCAACTTTTCTCTCGCCTGTACCGGATAATCCAACGCGCCAATCCCCACTGCCGCCTCCGCTTTCGCCGTCATGAACGTCTGCAACCCCAACAGCGCCGTTCGGATCCCCCATGCTGGCTGCCACATCTCTTCATGGAACCCTGTAAAGGTCAAGCAGATCTTCTTGTTCAACTCCCATCGACCATTCGGGGTTAAGAGCATCAGGTTGGGTGGTCGCATAGGATACTCGGCGGGGAGAAGGATGCGTCCATGGTAGAGGCCGTCGGCGAACTCGGTGTTGGCGGGTCCTCGAAGTGTGAAATGCCATTCAAAGATGTTGTCTTCGAGTGGAGCGGCAGTGTAGAGGTCCGAAGAGTCCGAGGAAAGTTCTCGAGCTTCCGAGAGGATGCGCTTCACCGCCGACGACTTTTTGTTGTGCGAAGACGTGGTGGCCATCTTTGGCTGTAGATCGATTTACTGTGATCAGCAGCGTGTAGCAGCTGCGTAGAAGGTATGGGCTTGTGTATGTGATGCTGGTGGACAAGATGTGCAAAGTCGCAAGATGTATGAATGCGCTTAAGTATCGGTCGAGTGGTGGGTCGCGAGGCGGTGTGAGACACGACATTCCACGTCGAACCCTTGCTTGAAAGGTGAATTGCCGCTCGACCCTTTCTCAAGTTGCCGACAGCAAAATGCATAAAGCCACTCCGCACCATTTTTGGCAATTTGTTTCAAGCTTTACCCTAACATTTTGGCCAAAATTGCCAGCGAGCAGCATACCGATTTGTCCTCGTTGACTCTTCATGTGACGAAGAATGGAAGCATGGCTGAGGTACAAGTGAGTTTTGAAGCTTTGATCCAGACCTGTCAAGGCTCTGGTAAGGAGAAATTTGTCTGATGGATGAGCACCGTCGGGATCGCTGCAGCAGCTCATGCAGGTGCGACTTGCATCACAAAAAGAGTGTTACTCTCTCCCTCTTCCCGTCTCGCATGGTCAAAGGACAGACAGCCGCGGGAAATTAAGGCTCGGCGATGTCGTCTTTTGTTTCCTATCAAGACATGCATCTTGAGCACTTGGCCACTCTGTCTCTTTTTCCACGACGAATTTATCCCACGAAGATCCCGAACTCGCTCCACGTTTTTTCGAATGCAACACTTTTGGCGCCAACGCTCAACACCTCGCACACACTCACGCTCATCATCCTCTTCTTTCTTTGTGATCATCACCACCACCACCACGAACAACAACCTTCCTTCTGGGGCACGGGTGTAAGCGACGATGAATGCAGCCTTATCCGGCGTACGATCGCGTGCGCTTGAGGCCGTCGCCTCGTTTTCCTCTTCTTCCAACACTTCTCTACCAACCACCACTTCCTGGCGTGGTACTCCAGAAAAAGCGAAGCCAAGCTTGGATCGTCCCCGACTCTTCAAACGCTCCAACTCGACGGATGATACCTCTTCGCACTCGCGGTCGAAGAGCTGGCAGCAAGCCGCGCCCTCCCGCTCGACGCTGATCTTTGTGCTTGGTTGTCTCGCATGGTACACCTCCTCCTCGCTCTCGTCCAACACGTCCAAAGCGCTTCTGTCCAAGCGCAAGAATGACGATCCACAACTCCCCCCGTACCGCCCACCCATATTCCCATATCCCGTAACGCTCACATTGATCCACTTTATCTTTGTCAATATCTGCTGCGCCATCTGTGCCTCGCCGCGCATTCTCGGCTCTCGCGCATTGACGAGGCTGGTCAAACCTTCCTGGTCCCGCGTGGCCGAAGTTGGTCAGCTGGCCTTCTTCAACGTGCTGGGCCAAGCTCTTTCTTCGCTCGCCATCTCGCGCGTTCCCGTAGCCACGGTGCATACCATCAAAGCGCTCTCGCCGCTGTTTACGGTGCTTTCCTACACGTACCTCTTCAACGTCACCTACTCGTCGCAAACCTACCTCTCGCTCTTTCCGCTCACGGCGGGAGTCATGATGGCGTGTACCGGGTTTGCCTTCAACGCCGACGATGTGGTTGGATTTTCCGCGGCGTTGGCGTCGACGTTTGTGTTTGTGGCGCAGAACATTTACTCCAAGAAACTGCTGAGGAAGGGAGACAAGGAGGCCGGACTCGCGCGCACCGACGGCGAAAAGATGGACAAGATCAACATCCTTTTTTACTCGAGCGGTTGCTCGATTGTGCTCATGGTTCCCATGGCGCTGTTTTACGATGGGGGTGCGATTTGGTCGCATCCGAGTTGGAGGGCTAGCGATGATTGGGGGCAAGATCAAAGCACGCGGGTACTTTGGCTCCTCGTGGGTAACGGAATGGTGCATTTTGCGCAGAACATTCTGGCGTTTAATGTGTTGAGTATGGTGTCGCCAGTGACGTATTCGATCGCATCGCTGCTCAAGAGGGTGTTTGTGATTGTGTTGGCGATTGTTTGGTTTGGTCAATCGGTGAGTTGGTTGCAGTGCGCAGGGATTGGAATGACGTTTTATGGATTGTATATGTACAACGATAGCAAGACTAGGGATGAGGTGAGCAAGGGAGAGAAAAAGGCCTCGCGCAAACAGGATACATTGGGTCATTTGGATCAAGGGATTCTACCCATGTCAGCTGCAACCACGTCGAGTGCGATGGGAGTGCATCAAAGACATGTTGCGCATTACAACCCAGTGCAGCAGCAACAACAGCAGCATACCATGGCGCCCAGGCCATCCGCACCGCCAGCGAGAGGCACATATGTACCGCCCAAAGTGGGCGGGTGGAACGACGTCCCAGATTCAATCCTCGCAGGCGTGCGAGAAAAAAGTCACATCAAGGACCCCACAAAGTCCCTACCCAGCCCACCAGATAGCGATAAGGAGACTTAGAGTGCACGAAACTACACTAGAAATCATAGACATGCCGATCATGTAAAACGGTATAGATGCTCCAAAACAGAGACTTTTGACGTGTGGCAGTTCGTGGCAGAGCGAGAGAATGAAATGCGCAAAGTTTGGGGGGACAAAGAGAGTGTATTACGAGGGTGCGCATCCTGACGGGGAGACCAAGTCTTTAGAAGTGAGCAAAAAAAAAACAACAAGGAGAGTAGATAGGAATAGAAGGGTATCTTTGGGGGGATCAAGAAAATAGTTCTTCGGATCTTGTTCTAGTTAGAGGACCATTGCGGCGCCCATGATGGCAGCAGCTAGGACGGCAGCCAAGCTTGCCATGGCGCCTGGTGTGAATGCGAGCGATGGTGCGGCTGCATTGGTTTGACCTAGGACGAGACTGGGGAGGCCGTTGGTTCCTGTAGCGATGCCTGTGGGGTCGTTGCTGCTTCCGCTTCCAGCGCTGCTCATGGTCATGGTCATGGTATTGCTCGCGGTAACCACGACTGTCGAATCCGCTCCGCCTCCGCCTCCGCCTCCCGCACCCGTTCCTGCACTTGCTCCCGCACTTGCTCCTCCACTTCCGCCGTTGTTGTTCCCACTGCCGACATTGTTGCTTGCGCCGTTTCCGCCTCCTCCGTTGTTCGAAGATCCAGTGGCAGCGGGTTGGATGTTGAACGTGGTGGTTTGACCCAACGTTTGGAACTGGTATGAAGTCGAAGTGGCGAGCGGCGAGACATTGAATGTTCCAGCTGCATTCGTGGTGCCGCCCTGGTTGGTGATGGCAGGGTTGAATTGCGTCGTGGAGACCGTAATCGTGGATCCATCTCGACGCTCAAACTTTGCGCCTTGTGCGCTGGCTGCAAGCACCAAAACAGTGGCTGACGCAGCGAGCGTCTTTGTCGAAACCATGCTTCCTTGACTCCACTATGGGAAGAATCCTGTGTTGCGCTCCGAGCCGCCGATGGATGCTGGAAAGACGTGATATGTGCCACCACCCGCGCAAGTGGAGAACGATCGAGTTGTGGATGAGAGGATTAGGAAGGATGATGATAAAGGTACGGATGGAGGATCAAAGTGTCAGGCGAGCGAGTGAGTGAGTAAATTTCCCCTTGGAAAGCAAACTCCCCCGCGGCTCAAGCGCCTTCACTCTGCAAAGGCCCAAACGGAATGTATTTCTCCTCTGCGCCCAAATTAGGAAAGGCGCATCATTTTCGCAGATCCCTTCTCCTGCAGCCAAAAACAAACACTCACTCTCTCTGTCTATCAGTTGCAAGAGACAGCGGGGTTGCAGTTTCAGTTCCAAAGCAGGCGAAATTCAGAAACTACAGTTAAATATTTTATTTATTTTCGCGTGTGGTTGTTGTCGTTGCGCAAAAACAGACACAAATGCGGGGCAATTTTTTGGTCTCTCGAGCTTGTTGGTGTGAAAGTGAATGGCCCCTCCCCCGATCCCGCCGATCTGATCCTTCGTCATTCTCAACATCAGCTTCACTCGGACCTTTTGCTCCTTCATTCACACACTAGCGCACAATTAGCAATGCAGGGTTTGGGGGGACAAAGATCGTATTGAATCCAACAGAGACGTAAGAAAGCAAAAAGACAGAAAGCAAACGGCTGCAAAGCCATTATGCATGAAGCGGAAAAAAGAAAACTAGTCCCAACAAGAGGCTACACCCTTCCAACTTACTACTGACCAAAGAGGTAAATGAAGCTGCCACGAGGCCTATCCCTGATCGGCATCAACTCATACCTCAACGCCTCCAACTGGACAAAGAATCCTGACCTAATAAACGGCGAACAGAACAACGGGATCACCGCCAAGAAGAACGCATGAAGCATCAACACCGACAACCACGTAGGGATCTTGTTGTTCAACTCGGGGTACGTCCTCTTGAACCAAGTAGCCGTGACCGTAGCAACACCGTTGAGCAGGAAGAAGATAAAGTTCTCACCGTTGGCGAAACCGAGGGTAAAGTAAGTGATGTGTTCGTGGAAGATGCCCGACATGGCAAAAGTGACGATGGCGGCCGCGGCTTTGGGAAGGAAAGAAGACTTTTTGGCGGCTTGACCGGGACGAGCATTGCCGTTGGTCTTGGCGGGAGTCTCCTTGGCGCCCTTCCTGTTGCGAATCTCGGCGTTACCGTTGACTTGAGAGAGAGGCTTGAGGTTGGATCCACCACGACGTTTTCCGTTGGACTGAGCGTGTTCGTCTTCGCCCGAAGTGTGACCAGCATCGGTCTCGGACATGCCGTCCATGTGGGAGAATCGCTTCTTCAAAGCTTCGGCCTTCTTCTTGCGAATCGAAGTCTTGCTCTTTCCACCGCCAAAGACGACACGGTGAAGTACAGTGGCGATCGCCCGGTTCCAGTGACTCCAGAAGAGACGAATGTTGGTGGTGCCAAGAGGGTTTTCAAACATATCCGCCATCTCGACATTGATCAGAATACCGAGCATCTTGAGAAGACCGTCACCGAACAGAGCAAGAGCCATGAGAATGCAGATACCAAGCGCATCGCAGTAGCAGTGGTAAGCCAACTGACTCATGTTCTTGGTCAACTCGAAAGGAGGGATAAAGTAGAGAGTGCCAAACATGGCGACAGCCTCAACCGCCACCTTGGGCATTCCCTTGAGGTTCTCGATCCTAGCATTGCGTTCGTAGCCCTCCTCGGCAGTTCGTTCGGCAATGTCATCCAGCTCCTTGGGGAACGTCCAAAGCTGAGCAAAGAAACGCGCGAAACTCCACGAGTCGACTTCTTCCTTGGTTCGAATGTGGAAGATATCCCAAACCAAGAGCGAGGATCGGAAGCCAAGAGCAGGACGCCAGAAATCGAGAAGCATGACTCCCGACATGCCCGTCAGCAAAGGCCATGTCATCAAGGTCGTGATCAACGCGACAATCGAGAACCATTTGCCAGCTTGAGACTTGACCGCAACTTTGTGGTAGAGAAAGTAAGCTACGACGGCGGACCCGACGATGAAGCTGAGCATGCGAATGGCGATGATACCGGCAGTTGCGAGCGGGTAAGGTGGAATATCATATTCGACCACCTTGTATCCCGCCTTGCGTGCAATGTCGAGCACAGGGTCGGAAGAGAGCAATTTGAATCCGAGCTTGGAGTGAGTGGCCTTGCCAGCCAAACTGGCAAAGAACGTATCGGCTTTGTCCGAGATAGTCATGGTGGTGGACGGGTATACCCAACAAGGTCAGTGAGAGTAATGTAGAGACGGAAGCGATCCGAGCCGTGAGAATTTGTGCGAGGTCTTTATAAAGAATCTGGACTTGATCAGCTGGATGACAAGGATTCTCACTATCGATAGAGAGACAGCGTGAGTGGCAGCAGCGGCAGCACACTCAAAGAGCGGCTCAAGCGCCCACCGGGGATTTCTTCCCTGTGCCCGGTCGCGCTCTCTCTCTCTTCTCCACAAAATCATCAGAATGTGATTTTCACCGATGAAGTCACACACACGAATTCTTCTTTTTGTTCTCAACGTGAAAGCGCTTTCCTCAACTCAAATTTCACTTTCCGCCGCCTCTTTCCACCAAAAGCAAAGCCTCGTTACATACTGTAGCCGCCGCACGGTGGCTGCTGCATGTGAGTCGCAAAGGCTGAAACTTGGCATGCCTTCGGTGCTTGTGGTGTGTGTTGAGCCGACACCAATTCGAACTCCCTTCATGCCTTGCGGTTCACGGTTACAGTATGTTCGCATCTCTTCCCGTCGTCTGCTGACCCGTAGACTTGGAGACATCCCGAGGTTGGCAAATTTACTCTTGATGATAGCCGATGTCGGATCATGACTGACGCCTTTGAGAGCTTGCTGCCGCTCCTCTGACACATTCAACTGCAACACTGTGACTCTGTCTCTATTGCTTTACGGACAAGCTCGGATACAGTGACGACCGGACAAGATCAATTGTCAATTGCCAGAGTGTGTGCTGAGTCAAAAAGGTTCAAGGACGAAGTTCATCATATCGAATATAGTCAGATGGACTGTGCGGAGAATCTTTAATTCTTGTTGCACGGCGTTTCCCCAACTTGGGAATTTGTAAAGAAGGCCCTTCGCTTAGACCATCACGATTGTTTTCAGTTCTCTGTCTACAAGCAACGGACAAACTCTGGACAGAACACCATTTGAGAGAGATCCCCCGAACAACCACACACTAACTTACTCCGCCTGATCCCCTTTCATGCTGACATCAGTATTGTGCACAAGCGATTTTCCCAACTCGTCATCTCTCATCCCTCCCATCTTCCCTCTGTTCCTGGTCTGCCCACTTCCTGATTGACAGCTGAAATAGAGCTCGTTCCAGCCACGTTGAATCTAGGAAGTAGCTTGGATCTACACGTCATCGATCAAGTGACAGATCTTCTAGATGACTGCTCTGCGAACAAATCACATTTGATACCAAGCGACCCGCACTCTTTGATGTCGAGTCAAGGATTCGAGGACCATCTCGGGAGACTACGGGATCGAAATAAGCTCCGAGGCTCCGAAGGCGTAGCATATCGAAACATTCGGGTCGAGATATCAGGGTTCGAATCACCACCCATGCATCTGCAGCTTGCATGCATATCCTGCTGCATATCCTCTACCGAGAGGCACTGTATACAGTAGGCGAAAAGCGGCACCGGCCAATACCCTGTGTGTGGCAACACTGAAGCAGGAGGCGTCGAATCCATGCATAGGCGTTCAGGAGCCGCGTTTGGACGCACCTCGTGATAGCAGCTTCCAAATGCCGGAACACTCGACAATATCGTCTATGTTCGAAATCGGCTTCCCGATTCTAGCCAGAAAGAGATCCAGCTTCTCCACAGAAAGGCGCATTTCGCATCTTCGCAATTGCATTCCCGACTTGAATGCCGAACAGGCCCGTCCCACTTCTTCTGACGACTGACTCGGAACGATGGACCCTTGATACACTCCTCCCCATCGTTCCCATCCCATCTATAGACCACCGCATCAATACTGCCATGCGGATAGCAGCTGGTGTGCTTCGAGCAGGAGCTCGTCGCTCATTGCCCAGCTTCACCCGCTTTTCATCGCTTCCAAGTACACAGCTCCGGCAATCTTCGACAACAGCCAAGCCTCGGCCACCGCTGCTCAAACTCGAACAAGCCACGCTCCGCACGCTTCCCACCTCTCCTCCGTTCTCATGGACGATCAATGATTCTGGCGCTGACGAATGCTGGGCCATCATCGCTCCGGCCTCTGAAACCGGCGGTCTTCTCCGTCGTGAACTCATCGATATCCTCTCCGGTCGTCTCCGCCCGCGCAAATCCACGACCAACTTGCAACACGAACCACCCCACCCCTTCCTTCTCGATCCTTCCTCCCCAGAAGCGCATCCTCGACCCGCGAGTCGAGCGATCAAACATGTCTCGTTCGCTACCAAGATGGGCTCTTCTTCGACTTCGGGTGAATTCACCAACTACTCAGCCCGCTATGGCGCGATCCGAGACGAGGACAGGATCACGCTCTACGAGCGCCTTATGGACCTCCTCGACTGTCCCGTAGGGCTAGTTGCTGCGCAGAAGCTCGTCCCCGACCCTTTCGCGAAGGATGTTGACGTTACTGGCTTGTTCAAGTACAAGTCTTTTTCCGAATCTCAAGCGGCGCTAGAAAAGGCAAGAAGAGCGGATAAAGTGATTAGAGACATTGCGCCGCTGCTGATGATCAATGACGAGCTGCTGCATAGACCTGTGATTGCGCTTTCGAACGGTCAGACGAGAAGAGCGAGGATTCTGAGCAGTCTCATAACGGGTGCAGAGCTGGTGGTGTTGGAGGAGCCGTTTAGTGGGATTGATGTGGGGACGAGGGAGAGGTTGAATAATCTGTTTGCGGAATTGCATGCTGGGAGAAGGCCGAGGCTGGTTCTGGTGCTGCGCGAACAGGACGCCATTCCGGATCTCGTTACACATGTGCTGAGGGTCAATGATCAAGGTCAGATCACATCTCTCGGCCCTCGCACGTCTTCTTCTTCTTCCATATCGGTCGACAGGCAAGAGCCTCTCACTGGGTCAGAGCTTGTTGCTTCCAACGCATCCGCCCAAATTGGCGTCGGCGATGCTTCCCTGGCTCCCGTGGTGGAGCTGAAAGACGTTTCGGTCGTATACGGCGACAAGACGGTCCTGGACCGCATCTCTCTGGCTCTGCACCCTCGCACGCGTCTCATCCTAGCCGGCGATAATGGGTCGGGCAAAACCACTCTGCTGGCGCTCCTGCTCGGCGACCATCCTAAATCGTTTTCCTTCCCCGCATCCTCGCTCTCCCTCTTCTCGCACGCTCGCGACCACCCTTCCAACGCGCGAACGCTCCTGAATAGACGACTGGGCCATCTCTCGCCGGAGCTCTTCAACGCCTTTCCGCGCAAATCGCTCGCCTCGGGCGGATTGACCGTGGGCGAAGTGGTAGCTTCCGGATTCGAAAACGTCTTTGCCCGTCGAGCGTACACTCTGCCTCAAAAGCAACGCGTGTATGCGCTCCTGGAGCTGTTCCAGGACCTGATCAAACCGCCACCCACCTCGTCGCCAACCTCTCCGATTGCGCAGGAAGAAGACGTTGCGAGTTTGTCGAGCAAAGGCTTTTGTGAGCTTTCGAATGGAAGTCAGGCGGTGGTGCTTTTCTTGCGCGCTGTGGTTGGCAATCCGCAAGTGCTGGTGTTGGACGAACCGTTCCAGGGCATGGATAGGCGTCAAGTCGAACGCACGAGGGAGTTTATCGACCATCCGGAGCGCTTCCTCATCGGCAACGCTGGTCAAGAGATCGCAGACGATCTAGGGCAGAGACGCAGGATGGCCATCGTTCTCGTCAGTCACTACGAGTCGGAATGGCCAACAACCTTTGGCTCCCTTTTGAGACTCAGCCAAGGCGTGGTGGTCGAACGCATCTAACCCACCCCCCCACACACACACTTTTCTTAATAACAACACCATTGTGAACCTGTCTATTTCTGATGCTACGACGTAAAGATGAGCGACGAGTGAGGGGGAAGCGAAGGGAAGGGAAGGGGGGAGGGGATTAAGCCTTACCCGCAGAACCCAGGAGCTCAAAGAACCGCTTGCACACGTTTGCAAACTCGATCATTCCACCATCGTAAACCTCGTTGAGCGCGCCCTTTTCGAGATTCTTGGCCCAATATTCGACTTGAGGATCCCTTGCCCAGGAGTTGACGTTGATCTTGTAAGCACCCCTCTTGACGCACTCTCGGAAGAGGTCGTCGGGCAGATCGTCGGTTCCATGAAGCACTAGGTACGAATTGGCTTTCGTACCAGGACCTACAGTCGCTTGGAGTTGTTCCAACAGCTCGAGTCGGAATGAGGGGGGGTTGACGTATCTGCCGTGGATGTTTCCGATGCTTGGAGCCAACATTTGCGCCCCCAACTGGGTCAAAAACCTCTCTGCCTTTTCGGGTTTGGTCAGCATTCCTTCTTCGATCACCCTCACTCCGGCTTCTCCACCGGCCAATCGACCCAACTCGACCTCGACCGCCATGCCGAGCTGGTTGGCTCGCTCAACGTACGGTTTGGCCATGGCAATGTTTTCCTCATCCGTATCAAAGTGGGAGCAATCAATCATGATCGAGTCCAAAGCCACGCCTTGTTCCGCCCAGTCGAGAGCGCGGCTGATATCTTCGTCGTTGGCGGCATGGTCGAGGTGAACAGCGATGGGCACCGAGGCGTTGTGGCAAGTGTCGAGAACAAACTTGACAAACGGTTTGCCGAATTGCGCCATGGTCACGGGGAACAGCTGGCAGAGTGCAGGTGACTTTGAAGCCTCAGCAGCTCGAACGAGGGCGATGACCGATTGCGCATCGTAGCACGATTGAGCGTTGATCGCGTACCCTCCTTGATGCGCCTTTTCAAGGATCGAGAGCGTCAGGTTGTTCGTAGAATCCACCGGCATCGTTTTTTTGTGGGCTAGACTATAGAAGTAATCGGTACGATGAGAGTATAAAGGAAAGAAGAAGGAAGAATAAGAAAGGTGGCGGAATTATATAGATGTCGAATGGAGCAAGGTACAGAGTGGGAGATGGGAGAGGGTCGGGCCGAGGAGGAGGTCCGCGTTGATGCCGGAGGGGATGGATGGGGCCGGCAACCCCACAATCAACAGAATGTTACTCTGCGCTGTGCTCCCACAAATTGGAGGATACTCTCCTTGGCCAACAAGAGACGAAAGAAGAGAGCCAACAAAGTCTCCCACCCCCGCACTGACGGGCAACGCGGTACGGTAAGAATGCACGCACGCTCCACCCCCACACCGAATGATTGGAAATTGATTAACCGGCGTCTTTCTCCGTGCAAGTCGCCGCCCACGCCCACGCCCGATTTGTGCTTTCAATCCGGGCACACCTGTCTTTCGATTCGACATGGTAAGCCTTGTTCGCACATCCATCCGGAGTCTGTCTATGCACGTATCTATCAAGCAGGCAAGAGGATGGACAAGAATAGCGCGTGTCAAGTCTTACACGGAAGTAATCTTGTGAGGCTGACTCATGAGCGCGCATACTATTCCCAGGGTCCAATCCGGCTTACCGCTTTCTTTCCCTCCACTTTGCCAATACCACTGTACACAAAACGTCATCGACTCCACTGCGCTCCTTGTCTGATAAGTAAAGCTTGCACTCTCTCCACCATCTCCATCCTATCATATCTTTTCCCAACTCGATTCGATGGCGCCCAAGAAGAGCACCGATACCAAACAGGAAGAGGGAGCGAGTGAACCTAGGCGCTCAACCCGCACCAAGACCCCCACCTCGAAATCCACCCCTTCTTCTTCTTCTTCTTCTTCGCAAAACAGTGGGACCAAGCGTAAATCAGACTCCAACCCGCCTGCCGCTAAGAAGAGCAAGCAAAACGAAACGAAACAAGAGACCGACAACAAGCGCACATCCAACAAGAGCCAGAGCGATACTTCTCACTCCTCCAAACAAGCCAAGGACTCCAAACCCTCCTCCTCCTCCTCGTCGTCCCAAAAGAAAACTCACGGCTCAAAACACGACTCGACCGACGCTCCCGCCGCACACAACGCCTCGCCTTCCCACCTCCCGCAAAAGGGCCAAAAGGTCACCTGGAAAGCCATGCCCGGCTGGGTTCACGGCGAGGTCATCTCCATCCTCACCTCACCCGATACCGTCGAAGGCAAAAGCGTCAAAGCCTCCCCTCCGACCCTCGAATCGTCCTCCGCAGTCACGGCCCCAGCGGCAAAATCGCCGTCCACAAACCATCCGCCATCTGGTTCGACTGATCTTTCATTGCTACATTTGATACAATCTATGCTCCTTCATGCCTCCTGACCTTCCACGTCCTGACCGCAGCATCCGCTCCAGCGCTCGCAAACTCGTCATCACTAACCCAAACCACCGCCTGAACTCCATTCGCATGCGCATTCTTAACAGCAATGTTCTTCATAGGCTTCTTGACACTCCAGACGTAGACGTGCGTGTCGAGACTCGCACTCACCGCATGCGTCCCATCCGGAGAAAAGCGGATGTCGTTGATGCGCGCAGAGTGGAAGACCCAGTGCGCAATCTTGAGCGACTTGGAAGCGAGATCGTAGACTTGGATCTTACCGTTGCTTTCGCCTGCAGCGAGCAGCGAGAGTTGAGGATCAAACGCAAGCGCAGTGACGGCCGATCGGTTGTTGGTGAAAGTGTGAGATTCCTTGAGCTCAGTGGAGGAGAGCGTATAGAGGTAAACTTTGCCATCCTCAGCACCGATGGCGACCAGCGAAGCGTCGGCAGAGATGGTTGCCGAAGACGGTGTGTAGGTGGTGGCGTGGTGAGTCTTGTCGCCACCCTTGATGATGTCGATTCCATTGGCGCCGGCGATGACAACTACACCATTTTGCGATGCGGCACTGCCCTTTGGCTGGCTTGAGGTTGAAACAGCTGCACCAGCGTACTTGCCGTCCGAGATCTTTCGTACCGAGTCATCCATTGAGACTACATAGGCGCCATCACGAGTCGAATGAACACCAAGAACAGCGCTCGAGTGATCTCCACCAGTCACTGGCTTGCAGACACCATCAGCAGACCACGACAGCACACGTCCATCGTAACTGCCTCCGACCAGCGTCTTGCCATCCTCAGCGACGTCAAGCGATCGCACACCAAAGCTCTTGCACGATCCATGCAGCTTGGTTACTTTTCCGCCTTGCTCAATCACGTTGAGATCACCCGAGAAGCTGAGCGAGATGATCTTGCTTCCAGCCCAAGTGAGTCCAACTTGCTGGGAATCGGCCTTCTGACCACCCTGGCCGTTGAAGTCGTGCGATGCCTCGACCTTCTCTGAGGCAATGTCCCACACCTTGACAAATCCATCAGCGCCGGCGGTAGCGATCTTGTTGCTGTCTGGCGAGAAGGCCACGGCAAAGATCGTACCCGTGTGTCCACCGGATGCCTTGGCGGAGAGTTCGACGACTGTGTCGCCCGTCTTGCCATCGTAGACGAAAACCTTGCTGTCGGATCCGACCGAGACGAAATGCTCGCCATTGGGAGCGTAAGCGACATCCTGGACGAAGCGAGTGTGAGTGTTGATCGTCTTATTGTACTTGTACGGTGCTCCGTGGTAGAAGACGAGGTTGTTGTCGTCACCTGCTGTGACTGCACGGAACGGACGCTCCTTGCGAATTGCAACTGCATTGATCTGCCTGCTGTGACCCGTGATCTCACCGACACTCGATCCACTGTCAAAAGAGAAAGCATGACCGAATCGTCCTCGTCCATCGCCGACTGCAATGATGCGCTTCGACTCTCCATCCCAAGCCAAATCGTTGATCCTACCTGCAATCACCTTGACTTCGTTCTTGATGATCTGTTCATCTCCGACCAAATCCCAAACCCTCACATTGCCCGCCTGATCCGCACTTGCACAGTAGTAGCCAGTGGGCGAGATGCGAGCAACCGTGGTGGGCTGAGTGTGCTGCGAGTAAGCCAACGCCGGCTTGGAGGGATCCGTGATGGATCGAACAAAGACAGTCCGGTTTTGACAGTAGACCACCTTTTCGCCTTTGGGATCGGCAGAGATTTTGGTGGATTGAGCGCGAGTGGTGGCAGAATTGCCTGGAAGAAGGTTTTGCAGTGTCACCGACATGATGTTGAGCAAATAGGATGATGATGGTGAGAAAGAATGAAGATGGAAGGAAGGATGCCGAATGCATGTTCGGATGCACAGCCCCTGATTGCGCAGCTGACCTCCACTCGGTCACTGGCGCCGACATGTTGTCTCTCTTTTCCTCCTGTCACAACTATCACCGTGACTGACTTGAGGACATAGCCACGCGGCACAGCCAGAATAGAAGAAAGACCAACACACTCGCACAAGTCACATCCACCGCCGGGAAAAGCAATATAGCGCGTCCGTGCGCCAAAAAGTGTAAATGTGTAAGATCGTCGAAAAAGTCGGATTCAGCCAGACAGTCTCTCTTCGCTATCACAGAGGGTGGGACTTGAACGACTTCATGTTCATTCGTTGTCGAGCTCACTTCTCGACTTCATTATGGTCTGCAGTGGGAATCAGCGTAGGGCTGCCTCTCACAAGCTCAAAAAAATGAGACCGACGATAGATACATCTTGATGATTCGACCGCATGTTACAGCGAGGGTCCGCATCGAGGCACTGCCGGGATGTCGAGCTCAGTGTCGAACGATAGCAGGAAGTTGCTCCAGTCCGAGGCGAGTCATTGATCGAGCATCTCCTCACAAAGATGACGGTGATGGTGCAAGTGGGCTGCAGCGGATATGGTCGGTTCGACGGCACAGGGTTTTTCTCCAGCGTTGGCCGAAGTATCTTTCACCGACTGTTGGCAAGACCTCTTCACAGAATTACTTTCGGTGGCGTGTGATGCTCAACGGTTAGACGACTGCCGAGGTCGGGATGAAGTGGCAACCATATGGTGCCAGGTGTCAGCTGCTCAACTGTCCTAGGCCATATAGACGATGCCGAGCTCGCTCACCGCCCACTTCGCCATGTGACAATTTCCTCATATAGTAAGCCCATAAAATTGACGAGCACATATATATTCATCAAATCCTGCCGTCCGCTTGCGACCGCATCTGATATTCCCCGCTCTTATCTCTAGGAATCAGTACCTAAGATCGAAGCTTGCATTCTATATTCTTTTGATATTCAGCCGGCACTGGCTTCTTTACAGCGTCGACAGGCATCGACTTTCAAGTGCAGCATCAGGTCGCAGCTATGCGTGCCCTTTACTTCTTCGCCACTGCCTACATCTTGATGGCAGCAGTGGCAAGTCAGCCTCTGCGACAAGCTGCAAACGAGCTCGAGGTCAGCAGGAGGGCCTATCGCCAGGCCCCCAAATCCGCTAGATCTGCTTCGCCCAAGGTCAAACGCGTGAGTCCTTCCTTTCCAACAACTCAGTGTCTCTTGTGAATCGTTTACAGCTTGCTCACCTCAGATGCTCTCGATGTGCTACTGCAGAGATTTGGTGGACTCGGCGCTGCAACAGACGTCATTTCTGACCTCTTCACTCGAATCAGGCCTCGTACTACGGTTGCTGCCCGTGCAACTTCTGCAGAGTCTGTCCATTTTTCACGGGACCCACTTGTTATTGGCAAGCTGAGGGAATCTCGCCTCAGACTCGACAAGCTTGGTGCCGAAACCGACTCCACAATTCAGACACGACCACTCAGACCCTTCCGATTCGGCCGCGATAACATCGGCTACACTGGCGATGCCGATCACGACAATCTTTTCGCCAAGCTATACGATAGACCTCCTCTCGCCGCATTTGAGTCTAAAGCTGGCGGCACCGAGACTCGTATCAAGACCGAGACTGAAGCCCGACCCAAAACCAACGATGTCAACAAGCAAAAGGTACCGCTGTACAAGAACCCAACCGCACTCACCGCCGCCGCTGTCAGCGTCACTGCGTCTCTTCTTCTCGGCAATCAGATCAAGCACAATGTCGATGAGATGCAGACTCTCAATCAAGCCATGGCCGCATCCAACGCTCAGCAGCAAGCAGATGGGCAGGCTGCCGCTTCTGTCAATGCTGTTCGTCAAGCTCCTGGCTCCCATCTTCGACGTCGTGGTCTTTTCGCCCAGATACTCAAGAGGAGGGACACCGAAAATCGTACCCTCTCAAAGCGCGCCATCGGCCCGGAATTGCGTCAAAAGCTTCATCTGCTCAGCTTTGATACTAGACGCTTTGTGTCTCGTCAGAAACAAGAGCTCAACCACACCACGAGGCACTCCGTTATCGCTCAACTTGCGGCTACATGGGCGGGCTTTGCAGCTGTTGCATCTGCTCTCTATGTCAGCATCATGTGGAAAGTCAAGCACGATGAAAAGAATCATGCTCATCATGCACCACCTTCGCCAAGTGAGAGCGCTTCAACACGCAGACCCTCTATGCACAAGCGCTCCGTCCTCGATGTCAATCAAGACAGTATTTCGAAGCGAGCTATCTTCAACACCTTGAGGAGCTTCTCTGGTCTGATTCGCGAAGATGTACGCCGGTTCAGGCAAATCGTTCGCAATGATCCGCGACAGCTCGCGAAAGAAGCTGCTGTTCTGACTGCTGCTGTCGGAATCGGAGTGGCTGGTGGTCTGGGGCTCATGGAGCTCGAGGAATATATCAAGAGGCGCAAAGAAGAGCGAAATCGAAGGCTGAACTTTAGACGTCCTCATCTTGCATCGGAGGGTCCAGGCATTCAGAAGCGCTCTGTCTTTCAGCCTTCCATCCACGATGCTGCTCAAAATCTAGACAAGCGATACATATCCCCTGTGGCAGCAGTTGCGGCTCAGAGAGCAGCGTTGCGTCTGCGCTACGTTGGCATCCGTGCTGGAGAGTCTGCCGCGACAGTCGCCCGGGATATTATGCAATTTGTTCAGGACGAGCCGAAAGAAGCCGCTGCTTACGCTGCTGCTGCTGCAGTCGGGGCTGGAGGTGCATTCGGACTCGTCTGGCTGCTCGACAGATACGAAGATCGGGATCGAGAGCGGCGCCACAACAAACACAAAGGTCGACCTTTTGTCCTCCCGCAAGACGGCGAGGGGATCGAGCAGCCTCTCCGCAAGCGTGACA
Source organism: Pseudozyma thailandica (assembly GCA_023212835.1). Taxonomy (NCBI): domain Eukaryota; kingdom Fungi; phylum Basidiomycota; class Ustilaginomycetes; order Ustilaginales; family Ustilaginaceae; genus Pseudozyma; species Pseudozyma thailandica. The sequence continues at coordinate 63,897 of JALCCH010000025.1, forward strand.
TCCCGCATGGGAGGCTGCGCGAAGAGACTCGGATGGGCAGGCACGACCCTCGCCGCCAGCAAGACGCCATGCATCGCGCAGGCCTGCGTGCTCGAAGACGGTTTCGTTTCGATGCAGAGACGTTCGAGCGCATCTTTCGAATCGAGCCAGCAGAAGCGGGGAAGTTCTTCCTTTCTGCGGTTATCGGAGTGGGCGTTGGCTCGGCAGTCGCCGAGTTGATGGAAAAGTATGAAGAGAGACGGAGGGAGAAGCATGTAGAGAGATCAAATCTTCACAGGAGGTCGATCAATTCGACTGAGAGTAAGCTCAATCGGCGAACGATGTCGTATCAACGTGTGCATCAGGCAGCGGACGAGCTCGAAGAGATGGAGCAGGGGATCAGGGGTCGTCCGAAGTTGTTTTCCATCTCCAACGCAGAGGCATGGAGGCGCTTCTTCAGGACCGATGCAAATGAAGCCTTAAAGTGGATCATTGCCGGCGCGGGTGGACTCGCTGGAGGCGCAGCGACAGCTAAATTGCTCGAAGAGAAGGCGCACAACCACCACAGTGAGCAAGCTCGTGGACCCGCCCATCCTGATCCGAATGCTTCGTATCCCTCGAAGCGATCGCTCAACCCGCAGGTAGCACGTCAATTCGAAGTAGAGAAGCGGGCATTTCCCTACGAAAGGCTTCGTCAAGAAGCTGGGGTCGCTCGAGAAGCACTGCGTCGAACCAGAAGGGGTGTCGTGACCAGGGCACGAGCCTTCAAGCTTCTCATACAGAGGGAGCCGAGGAGAGCAGTCAAGTACCTGCTTACTTACATCGCCGGCGTGGTCAGCTCGGCGTTGGCCCTGAACTGGATCGAAAGGTATGACGAGCGTATTCGCAGGAAGCACGAAGAGCGAGAAGCAGCGATCGCAGCTGCCCAGAAGGAGAACAAGACTTACTTTTACAAACGGTCTGTAGTTCTTCACACGAGCCGCGACAAGGATGCTGCTGTAGTAGCGCGAGACTCGACACGCCGCGCGGGTTTGCGAGCTCGAAGACTTCTGAGAAGCCTTGGACAAGACACACAGCATCTGGCCAAACGAGCCTTCCCTCTCGCAGCAATCCGTCAAGGACTCGGTCGAGCGGGAGTACGTGCTCGGCTTTACGCCATGCGTCGAGGACGGGCATACACGCGCTTTGTTCAAAGGCTGCCCTTAGCGTTCACAGCCCTTCTGCCTCTTTACACGCTCCTCTTTGTGTCGCTCGAGGTCAAGCACATCATGACAAGGAAGCCCTACTCCGAACGTCCTGCTTGGTTCAACGAAATCTTTAACGAGCACGGCAGGATTCGATATCGCTATTTGTCGGACTACGATGATCCTGTCAAGACACCGTCAGCGCCTGAGACTGACGAAGACGACGATGAGGAGGAGCGACCGAACAAGTCTGACAGTCCGGCTCAGTCGGAACCGCTGCACCCCCCTGTCGACTCCAGGTGGTCGAACACTCATGACGATGCGCCAGATCACGTTAGCAAGAGACGTCTGCACAAGCGCTCAGTCGTTTTCTCTGACCGACTCGACCACGATTCTAATGTTGAGCTCGCCAAGCGATTCCAGCCACTCGAGGTAGTCAAGCAGCGTGTTAGTGATGCGGCGGAACGTACTCGCACAGTGGTGGGCAACAGTGCAAACTCGCTAATGCATGCATTGGAAGGCCATGAAGACGTGAGTACAAAGGTCGCCACCGGCACCATCGTCGTTTTCGGCATGACACTGCTCGCTCTCGTAGGCCGTATCATCTACTGGAAGGCTAAAGATTCTGACGCCTCTTCCAACATCACTGCACCCATCATTCCATCCGACTTTCCTCAGATGACCCCGCCTCCGCTTCACAAAAGATCCGTCCTTGCCACCCCTCAGCAAGATGAGGATGAAAGCCAGCTAGAGAGGCGATTTAACCCCTTCAGGAGGATCCGAGAATGCTTCTCTCGAAACCCGTTGGAGGATGGAACTCGAGCGATGAGGACCGTGATCGAAAATGCTCCGGGAAGCGCAAGAGCGTTAGTCGTCAAGTACGTGCTGGGTACACTCGCTTTCTTCAGTGTGGCCGGAGCTCTGCTGTACTACCAGTTGACAGGTGATCCTCAGCCTTCTTCGCCAGGGCCGAATGCGACGGTGCCGGAAATCAACACCGCTTCAAATTCTACAGCTGGAAGACAGCCTAGACATACGAGCTTGCGAAAGCGCTCTTTCGAGGTGGGCGACACCCAAGGCAAGGCAGACCCGGAACATCTCGTCAAGCGAGCGCTTATCACAGAAGGTCTCATCGAGAGGCTGCTTTTGGGTGGCAGAAATACGTTCAAGGAGGCGACTCCGTCTCGCGCGGCAGTTTCAGCGGAGCAGGCAGTCGAGAGGACACCTCTGAGGTCTCGACCCGGCCAGGGTAGCGCTCCCATGATGGCTGACTCGTCAAATCTCCAGGATGTACCGGTCGTATCCAATACGGGTGAGCCCAGAGCTCGCAACATCAGCGGTACTCGCGTGCTGCAGAGGGCCGCTCTATGGACCTTTATGACAGGAGCGGGTATCTACGCTGGCTATCATCTGTCGGATGACTTTGATTCAAGACCCAGAGTCGGTCGGACCACGCAACAGACTCCTGGGCTCGCCAAGCGCAACCTTCGGAGACCTTTAGTCAAGCGCACGGTGCCACTTGAAGTGGGTCGCGAGATTGCAGACGAGGAAGAAAAGGCTGGTTGGGACATCGAACAGAAGCTTTCTGCCTTCGCTCTGGCGATTTTGCTTCCTGCTTTAGGAGGCACTATCTACATGGCAGTTCGTGCTGCGAAGAAGGAGGACAACAGTGATGGTGATGAGCCGGCTCTCCGGAAGCGCGGTATCGAAAGACTGAGCAAACGCAACGATCCTTACGCAGCTCAGCACGCGATGCCCCGGGCAGCAGAACGCGGTAGGTCCTCTGCTGATGAGCTCGCAGGCGAGATCGAGAGAGTCAAATGGACCCCAAGACGGAAGATCGCGGCTGTCGCTCTTCTTATGCTCATTCCTGCCTTCGGGGCAACTGTGTACGAAGCGTACAGGATCATCCGGTCCAAAATCCAGCGCAATCGTCATGACGAGGATCACAACTTGCATAAGCGCAGCATCGCGCTCCATCCCGCCATGCACGATTCAATGAAGAAGATCCTCAAGCTTCACCTCTTGACGGACGAGTCTTCTTTGCAGAAACGCTTCTGGGAAGAAGCAGGGCTCCCTCGTCGCAGGTCAGCAGCAAGACCTCCGTCGAGTCTAGACATTGAAGCTGATGATATGCAGGCGAGAGAGCTGGCTCGCAAAGCAGATTCTTTCAGCAGGAAGGAGAAGATCGGAGCAGCTGTCGCTGCTGTTGCGTTGATGGCTACTGGTACCGCCTGGCTCTGGTTCGAGCTCAAGAAGGAGATCGAGATGGACAGGAAGCGTGACCTGAAATACAGAAGAGGACCGGGTCAATCTGCACCTTTGAATAAGCGTCAAGTTTCCGACGACGATTCTCCCCTTGTCGAGCAGAACGATGCGCCAATTCCAAGACTCACTGCCTATCGAACGCCTTCAACGGCTGAGGAACCTTATCAGTAGGTGCACTCCTCTCCAGAAATCGAGGACGCGCTTGATGTACAGCAACGAGCCAAGCAGGTCATCATCTTCGCAGGCATCGTCTCCTTGCTCGTCGGCGGTGGATTGTGGCTCGGATACAAGCTCATGCACCCGGAGCACGACAAGGATGATCGGGATCTGAGGTCAGGTTCTAGCCAGAAGCTCAGAAAGCGCATGTTAAGCTTCTACCCCAACGTCGTCGCTTCCCAACCTCGTCCAGGTTCCGGATTGGAGATAGAGCCTGCACAGGAAGAAGTGCGGCTAGCTCAAGGCTCAAACAAGTCCGTCATCATTGCTGCATGGCTTGCCGCTGCGGCTGCTGCAGCGGCTTGGCTCGGACTGGAGATCTTCTACAAGCCGAAGCCTAAGCAGGATGGCAGAAAGCTCAAGCGTAGCTTCACAAATGTGCCGCCTATAATCAAGCGCGACCTTCTCCACGAAGCTCAAAGCGTCTCAAAGAGGGTCTTGGAAGGGCTTCCTCGTCCGGTCCCTCCCTTTCAGCCAGAGCTTACTGCAGGAGAAGGGCCAGAAATTGCCCGCGCTTCGTCTCGAATCCCGGAGAACGCAGCGCACATCGCACTGGCGGTCACTTTGGTAGCCGGTATCTCAGCTTGGGCTGGGATCGAGCTGTCTCGCCATCACAAGAAAGCTCAAGACAAGTCTAAGCACGAGAACGAAGTGAGGAAGGTAGGCGATGTCTTCAGGCGAGACGTTCTGCTCGCAAAGCGTCTCCTAGCTCCGCAGGCGGCTACGGACGCTACCAACACAAACGCTCGTGTCAGAGTTGCACCCACCCCGCTCGAGATCAGCGCGGCTGAGGAAGCTGAGGCGGCGAGAGAGGCAGCTCTTCATACGAAGATGATGATCGCGTTGACCATCGCTGCGGGAATAGCTACGCTTGCTGTGGGAGGTCTTGGTGTCTGGTACGAGTATCTGCGCCCAGGTCGTGAGGGGGAGGAGGTTGGCACGCGGAACCGCAAGCCTCGTGCTTTGCGAATGGGCGAGACAGTCAGCAATACCACTTCGACAAGGGCCTCTACGCTGTCAAAGCGGTATATTGTTGGCACAAGGTTTGGCGAGGAATTCATGCCTCCTCGCTCGACGCCGGTGAGCACTCCTGCCGGCTTGCGATCCACCGCACCGCTCGAAGGAGCAGCTGTCATTGAGGAGTCTCGTGAATCCGGCTCTCTCGTTATGTCAGCGCTCGGTGTGGCTGCAGTCGTGCTCGCCCTAGCGGGCATGGTGACTTGGTTCGAGCTTTCACACCGACGTGATGAGAGCAAGCACCTGCAAGATGGACCCAGGCATGTCACGCGGGTAACGAGAAGGCTCAGGAAGCGAGGCATGAACATGGCTGCCCTCCGCAATGCTGTTTCCAGTGCTACTGATGCGTTCAGGTACAAGCCTCTTGACGTCGAGAGTTCTCCTGCAGCTTTGAGTGGGACAGGCGAGATGACCAAGGAGGAGGTAGCTGCGCTACTCGCCGCCTTCACCGTCGTCACTCCGCTGATCATTCTGATAGCCGAAAAGGCCAGACTGTACCAAGACGAGAGGAAAAAGCGGCAGCAGGCTCGCGAGCAGTTTTCGTCTCGATCTATCAACAAGCGAGCGGATCCCCCGATTCGTCCAGTCTCGGAAGCCGTGATGGAGCATACGACTTCCGACATCAGCGCAGAGCGTGCGCTCGAAATCGAGATCCAGAGGCAACAGAGATCTTGGCATCGGTTATGCGCGCTGCTCCTGGGCATAACGGTGCTGCCTACCGCTGTAGCTCTCATCTGGATGCTTGTCGATCTTGCTAACGAGCAGAAGGCAAAATTGCGTGAAGAGCAGCTACCAAGGACGCCAGGCAATCTACAGGTCGATCAGCAAGTTCGTCATGTCAAGCGCGGTGGTGTCCGTCCGGTTGCTGAGGCTGAATTCGCAGCAGCTAGAGAGCGGACGGGCAATCCTGCGCTGCAGAGAAAGCTCCAGGAGCTGAGAGAGAAAGCGGAGACCGGGCTGTTGATGACGGCTGTATTGGTGACTGTTTTCTCCTTCTCGATGGGCCCGCTCGTGGGTGCATACATCTACGATGCCATCCATAAGGATGACGCTGCACACAAGTCGGTATGGAAGCGTAGCCATGTCACGCCTGTCGCGGAGGCAGAGCTCGAAGCGGCCGACGAAGTAATGGGCAATCCGCCGATGGAAGCCCGTATTGAAAGTATCAAGAATTGTACAAAGTCATGCGCCTTCGTCCTTGGTTTGACGCTTGCCTTTAGTGCGATTGTCATAGGTCCCATCATTGCCAAGGTCATCTACGACGCTGTCAAGGCGGAGCGAGAGGAGAACAAAACGTCGGGAAAGCGCGAGCTCAAGAAGCGACAGATGGTTGAGCACGCGCTTGACGACGGTATTTCGACTAAAGCTCTTGCTCTGCGGCTGTTCAAGCAGATAGCTATTGGGACCCGAAAATCGGGCCTCATTGAACGGTATCAAAGCTCCCGCTCCCGCTCCTCCAAGCAGCGCCGCAAAAATTCCACTCGACGCAAGATGCAGTATGACTCTCGTAGGCAGCAGGATCGAGGTCGGGCTGGGTTGCGCAAGCGTGGCGCTGCAGATCAGAGAGCAGCGTACGGAACAAGTCCTCTGCGGTTCCCGCTGACGGTGATCGGATTCCTGTTGACCGTGGTCACGATCGAGATCAAGAAGATGTCGAGTGCTAATTGTTGTCAAACTCACAGTCGGGAGGATGCTTATCCGCCCCAGAGGGGAAGCCGTTCCGACAGTGTGTTTGCTCGCCTGTCTGCTTCTCGCTAGTACACGTCTCATCTGCCGATATCGTCATTATCACTGAAATGTGATTCTTTGTGACTCTGATCGAGTGTGTGGATGTGTGAAGGTGGCGATCTGTATGAGGGTCCAATGGAAGAGCGGGAGCACGGGCGAGCTGTCAAACTTGGCGGCGGCGCGGGGGAAATACGGAGCGGAGGCTCGGGCGAGATTGCGCATTTACCAACGAGAGTCGAGATTGATAAGGGAAAAGCACCTGCAGCTGCAGTCGAATCCAATCCAATCTCTCTCTCTCCGTGTTTCTGTGCAACCGTTGCATTTGTGTTGCTTTCACCGACTCTAGCTGCTGCTGGTTGTCGAATGCTTTCATGTGAGTTGTTTGCATTCTCTCTCTCTCTCCCCCACCACCACCAGTCAATCGCTTACGCAGAAGATCTGTTTTGCTCCATCTCTCGCAATCATGGCACCGGTTGCAGCGTCGACAACGAACCCAAGTCTCAACATGGCTTCGTCCTCGTCCATGGTGGACATTTACGTGGTCAACCCCAACTCGTCGAGTGTCATTACGGACGCCCTGGCCGCCTCACTTTCCCCTCAGACACCACCGGGGTGCACGTCAACTTTCCTCACCGGCCCACCCACCTCGCCCGAATCAATCCAAGATGTCCCAGGCTCCATCATCTCTGCTGCGGAAACATTCAAGCTTCTCTCAACCTCTTGTCCCGCTTCGGATCTCTCTTGTCACCCAGCATCTGCATTCCTCGTCGCCTGCTTCTCCGACCATCCACTTGTGGGGATTTTGCGCCAGAAATGTCCCAACAAGCCTTCGATTCACCTGTTGGAAGCGGCCATCATTCATGCCCTCTCGTGTGGGACCCGATTTGGCGTCCTCACCACCGGTCGAAGTGTAGTACCTGACGTCGAAGCCGGGGTGAGGAAAGTCATGGGTGGGAATTCGGATCGATACGTTGGCACCCACGCGACAGGGTTGGGGGTGGTGGAGTTGCAAACAGGAAACAAAGAAAAAGTGGAAAGGTTGATTACAAAGGGGACACAGGAGCTGGTGGGGAAGGGGGCCGATGTGGTCATTCTGGGTTGTGCGGGTATGACAGGGATGGAGCCATTAGTGAGAAGGGCGGCAAGGGAAATGGACGAGAGTTTCGCCCAGTTGGCCGTAATCGATGGCGCGAAGGCCGGGATGCAGATCCTGGCAGGCTTGGCTAGGACGAGTTACAGAGGCTAGATACATACCGACGAGGTCAGATGCTGAATCTAGACAAACGTTATTGCCTTTGCATATACACACACAAAGAGAAGGATGTAGGTTTGGATGTGGGGTTGACCGTGTGAACGTAGACAGACGAGCGAACCGAGCAAAGACTCATCCAGCGTGGAACGACGCCATCGTCACTGGTCTCACTGTGCCAGCGATCTTTCAGAACACTACAGACGTCCTCTCATTTTGTGCATGTTTTGATTGCATTCCCTTGCTCGCCTCACTTGGCCTCTGCCAACCCCTGAGGGAACCAAAACATGGCCTCTGGATCCCACACCTTCTTCAACTCCTTCAACCTCTCCAACGCCTCGCCATAATACATCTTTGCCCAATCCTGCAACCTCGCATCTACATAATTAACATACGCGCCCCACTCCACCTCTTCATCACTGCTCATCGCTGTGTCTACCATATCATCAAACGCATCCCACACCTCCTGCTGTTGCTGTGGCTGATCGTTGGCCGGGAAAGCGTAGCTGTAGAACTGGTAGATAAACGCCGCTTTGTGTGCGTTGAACGCCGACTCTTGGGCGGTGGTAGAGGGGTAGCTGAGTGGGCCTAGAAAGTCGAAACTGATACTGTTGCCCGTTCCGTGCAGCCCTGCATAGCTGTTGAGTTTCTGGACGAGGTTGAGGGCAGAAGTGAAATTGTAGGTGGCGACGGCGGGTTGGACGAGAGATTTGGCGTAGAACTGTTCATGATCGCTCTTGGCTTTGCCTGTGGTGTTGAGGCTGCCCATGATATCCACGAGCGAATCGATCCATTTGTCAAACGGCTTGACCCTCGACTCTGCCGGCTGGATACCCGCAACATCATGGAACCGTTGCATCAACTCGTCATGCTGCTCCCGGGTGGCATCGATATGCTGACCCTCGAACTGGCACGCATTCCCATCAAAATCTCCCCCCGCCTCGCCCGCGATCAACAACTCTCCTCCAAACCCAGCCTCCAACCCTCCCTCGATCGAGTCATCCAGCGTCATACTCTGCAACCCCACCACCGCCTTTGCACAATCTTCGTTACTCTTGTACGAGTATGCAAAGTTGAGCGTCGAATCGGGCGCATCCACCAGACTAAAAGTGAACTCGGTCACCACGCCAAAATTGTTGGCTCCACCTCCTCTCAACCCCCACCACAGCTCTGTATTTGTGGTAGCATTGACAATTTGGAGTGTTGCGTTGGCATCCACCATTTGGATCTGCGTGATTCTGTCCATGAGAAAGCCCCATGCTCGTGTGGGGAAGCCGAATCCACCACCTAACGCATGTCCAGCCACGCCCACCATGGGACAAGTCCCGTGCGGCAAAGCGAACCCGCCATCGTCCCAAATCTTTTGCGCAAGCGTTCCTAGCCTCACCCCGGCCCCCACTCTCGCAGTCTTGGAGGCAGCATCGACGGAAACGTCTTGGAAGTGGCGAAGGTCAATGACGATGCTACCGTTTTGTCCGCCGAGAGAGTAGGCTTGGTAGGAGTGACCGCCGGATTTGGGCGACAGTTTGTACTCTCCCCCGCTGGCAGAGACGCATTGGATGATGCTCGAGACTTCCGAGGTGGTGGTGGGGAGGGCGATTACGAGCGGTTGGTAGTCAAAGAGCGAATTGTAGGATGTGGAAAGGGTCGGGTAGGTGGAGTCGGAGGAGTAGGAGAGAGAGGTGCCGCCCGTGTTGGCGAGACAGGATTGGAGAGAAGAGGAGGAGGAGGGGGCATCGCGAGTGATGAGCGGGTAGGCAGAGACGAAAGAGGTGGAGAGGGCGAGCGCAATCAGTGCGGGTTTGAGCGCCGAGGTCATGCTGGCAAAAGTTCTTCCTGATGGAAGGAGGAAGCAGCAGATTTGGTGTCCAACACGGTGGGATGACGAGCCTCGATGAGGCTGATACTTATACAAAAGTTCTGCACCTTCTTGAACATCCTCCCACTGCAACAAAGAAGGATGGGATACAGAACGGATGCAGGGGGGGAAGGTCGTACAACTCAACACCACGCCGTGCCCCCGCCATTTCGGCTATTGTGCCCCTCTCTCTCTCTCACGCCCACTACACCATCCCCCACCACGAACAATGTACCCAGCCACGCTTTGTCCCCATCCTCCCATTCTCCCTTCTACCCACTGCGGCTCAAGCCGCAATCGCCCCGGAGCGCTCCCAGCATGTCAGCTTGCGGCATTTGCCAAGTTCACTACGATCATCTGAGCGGGAGAAAGGGGGACGACAGTGCATGACCGATGGCGCTCCATCAAACCATTCCGCCTTCGGGGATGTGAGAGAAGGCTGTTTCGAAGCGAAAGACGCTAAAAGAAAACGCCCGCTGTTGCGGGCTTCGCTATCCCGTCGATTCGGCTCTGCGCTCTCACTTTGTCGGCTAGCGAAATGTGAATGAATGCCTTTGCTCGGAGCAGCGAAGACAGGGTCCACCTCACTCGCTCACTTGTCGCTCTTTTCGCCGTCCCTCCATCCATCTGTCGTTGGTGCCTCTCCTCCAGCGGACTGAAATTGTCGCTTCAGTTTGTGCCAAGTCTGATCAATACTCAAGTAAAAGCGCAATGTACAGTAGACAGGACGAATGTTGGTGTAGAGCAAACAATCAAACCTGCAATGCAGGGTCCGTCCGCGGCAACAACTCTCCGACAAAACTCGCAAGCTTAAAACAAAAGCCAGAGTGACGTCAAGTTGCGCCGCCTTTCTGTACCTTTTTTCTACTTCGGTTTGGACTTGCCTTTTTTGTTCTAAAACCTACGAAGTGTGAGATTCTATGAGCCTACAACCACGTTTGAAAAAAACAACGGCCGAGTGAGATTAGCTTAAGGGTTGTTGTGCCGGGTGATCCCGCAAGCCGAGATTTTTCCCCCTTCTAACAGTAACTCAGCCGGGCCAAGTTTAGGATTTTGACGTGTTCTTCTCGATACCTATTGTGGCACTCGCAACATCTCTCACCTCACCTTGTCAGCGCACCAGTCGTTTGCGGAACCTCTGCATTCCACACCTCCCACAGCATCATCCGGAACGTCTCTGTCCAAACTTATATAGCGCGTCAAACATGTGGCGAGCGCTTACCAACCCCACCATGCGAACCCGTCGCTTAGCCACCTCGTCGTTTTTCGTCGCCACTTTTGCAGCCTCCATCCTCACCGTCTCGTTAAGCGCATCCACCATCCTACCTTGCCCAGCAAACAATAGAGCCGCTCGAGGGACGCTCGCCGAATCACACTCGAACCAAGCGGATGAAAGGGAGAAGTTGGGTGCAGGTATGGGGCAGAAGGTCGTCCTCACTCGAAAGGGTGGGTGGATAGAGGTCGAACAGCCATTACGCACAGCAACAACATAAAGAAAGAGAGAGAGAGAGAGGGAGGGAGAGAGAAGGGGAGCAACAGCAGTCACTAGCAGCATCAATCAAAAACAAACCCTCTTCGTCCGTCCGAAAGGGAAACTCAATTTGTACTTGTATACCACCTCAATCACACATTACAGCATTTCACACATTCTCAATGGTCAGGTCTGCGTTGGGTGTTTGATGAGCATTCGGAATTTCTTCTGCGTCAAGTTGCGCCTGGAGGAGGATCGATCCATGCTCCCGTTGACAGATCCACCCTTGCGGCTCTTGTGAAATCCCCCGGGCTACCCTCACTACTATATGCCAACCGAACACAATGTGTCCCTCCGCTGATGGTCGCGTTGCTCGGCATACTCTCTTGGGGCTGGCGCGAACTCTCCCTTTCCTGTGCATAGATCTGTGGCAGCGTCGAAAGATTGAATCTCGTGCCAGCGCCGGTATACCTCAGCACGTCGTCGATGAGCAACTGGAAGCCGTCCCAATTGGCGATTTCGGTTTGCGGGATTGGGTTCCATTCGACCACCCCGCTGGCGGTGGGGAAGGTGGTGTTGGTGGTGTTGAAGGTTGGAATCGCCGTTCCACCCGTTGCGTCTCCCTGCACCACCGCGTTGTCCTCGAGCAATCCGTCAAAGCTCCACCTCGCCACACCGTTGGTAAACATGCCCAACAGGAAGGCCGAATACACCAAAGAGAGTCGAGTCGGGAACGCGCACGCCGGTAGCAGTATCAACGCTATGATATAGTGATGCAACCGCAACGTCTCGCCCGGTACCGCTGCCGCCAACCCCACCAGCACGCCTCCAACAACATATAGCGAGAGGTACTTGGGCAAATATCCCGTCCTCCTCATCACTCTCACCTGATTCACCGCAATCAACAGCACTACCACGACGAGCACGATGACGGCAATCAGGCTTCCAGGTTGCTGCCTGATATCCCTCGCCACCAGCCGCTGAATGGGCACCTTGTCAAACACCACATTCAGCAGCACGCCCAACCACCAGAACGCCAACGTCCACACACCTCCTTCGACCGGTAACCCGAAAAACGCCGGCCAAACCCATCTCATCGTCACTCTCCAGATCGCATAGCACGTAAACAGAAACGGCAAGAAATCCCCCACCGCCTTGCCAATCGGCGGAGGATAGTCCCTCGGATAACTAACAAGGTTGATATGCCAGTACCCGACGCAAGCCAGTGTCCAGAACCAAACCACCGTCTTGGGCCGCAACACAAACCCAACCATTGCCGAGAGCACCACATTCACAACGTAACCTTGCCACCTCCGGTCGGTGCAGCTCGCCGAACCGAGCGTCGGCTCAAACCGGTACGAGACAGGAAAGGTTGAATTGAACCCGATCGAATCGACTCCATTCCTCCGCTCGCCTATGAAATCCGCAAACGCTCCCGTCAACCTTACACTCGCACAGCCTCCGTGAGCATTGTGTATTACGCCCGCATGGATGGCGGCGGCGCAGACAAAACTGTCGGCTCTATACGTGCGATTCGCATCGCCGCCACCGACCACAAGCGGTTGGTAATCGACCAGCTCGCTGCCCACCGCTCGTGGGTTGAGCAGCGTCACGCCCAAACAGTCGGCTGGGCATCGGAACGGCTGCCCCACTTCCGAAGCTGGCGTGTAGAACGGCGTACAATCGTCGCCGTTCAGCCCGCATTCGGCGTTCCGCAGCCAGTAGGTGGCAGTACACGAGAGAAACGAGGGAGTTCGAGACACTCCGTCGACTCCGACTAAAGAGGATTCGTACCATAGACTCTTGGCGAGGTAGGCAAAGCCTAGGATCCAGCCAATGTAGACGAGGCAAAGTGCAATCCAGTGCAGCTTGTTCAGCTTGAAATCGGACGTGATGCCTCGCCACCAAGCTACGCCGGGGAGAAGGTCATCTGCGTAGCCACCAGCTCCGTCATAGCTCGAGCGATGTGGGTGGGTGTCAAAGTATCCATCTCGAGCGGCTGGATCTTTCCACGCGATGAGGTGGGTGATTCGCATCCAAGTGCGCTCGATTCTTGCTAGCGGCCACCATCGATAATGTCGAATTGCGAGACGAGCGGGTGGTTTGGGTCCGAGCAACCACTCACGTGTGCGTCCATTCGTGCCGAACCGAAACCGCCCAGACGACGAAGAAGCCGGTGTTTGGGCGGCAGGGATGTCGGGAAGATAGATGGGTTCGATTTCAGGTTGGAAGCCCATTGGTGTGATGGGCGTTTGAGGTTTCTTGGCCGGATCCGTGCCGATGCTATCACTGCGATACGAGCCTGGTTGGGAAGAGTCGCGGGTGTCTGGAACGAGGGCGATGGGATCGACGTGCGAACCATCGCTCCTACGTGACGCTGGGATCGGCATAGAAGGCATCGTTCGAGTTCCTTCCACCACCCTACTGTGCTTTGCTATGCTGTGTCCATCGATGGAGCAATTCAGGTCCAAATTCGAGGATAGGGAGGTGTCCAACGTGACACAAAGTCGAGAGAATGGAAAGAAGAAAGGAAGGAAGCAATCTTGGAATGCAGAGAGAGCTGTTGGAAGCACCGCCGACAGAAACAAAGTGTTGGCCGCAATTCCTGCCGAGGCGCGGCATTAATGCACTCACTGCAGCTGCAGCACTTTCACTGCACAATTGCAGTCACTTTTTTTTTTGTGTGGAGGCGATACCAAACGAAAGCCTGCGAAGAACAACTCTTCTCGCTACTTGAATCTTCTTTGAGAGCTCAACATTCATATCACACCTCAATACAACTCAAACCATCACGACAGCCGCAGCGCGAATGGGGGGGTCTCTGAAGAAGAGTTGTCTATGACATGATATTATTGCAATGCGAGTTCCTTAGACAAAGATATACAAATATGATAAAAGAGAAAACCAGGCATTGTCCTTGCATCCTTCCGGCAACGCTTACTTTCTACAAGTTGGCGTTGGTCTTGTTGGTAGTCGAGACAGCGACGAACCTGTACCTGACATCACCCTTCTTCAACCTGTCGACGGCGCCATTGATGCCTTCTTCGGTCATGGGCACTTCCTCGATCATGGGCTTGATGCCTTGACGAGCGGCGAATTGGAGCATCTTTTCGTGAACCTCACGAGTGGCCACCAACGAGCCTTGGATCTTGAGCTGCTTGCCGACGATGGGCATGTAAGGGAAGACAAAGTCGCCCTCGTCCACCGAGAGCGGGATGATGGTAGCGTCCTTCTCAAGCACCTTGAGGTAGGTCTTCCAGTCGGGCTGGGCGGAAGCGGTGACCATTAGGAAGTCGACGGGCTTGACACCTTCAAGCTTAGGGTTAGTCTTGGCAGCGACAAATTCGTGAGCACCAAGCTTCATGGCTTCATCCTTCTTGTTTTCCGATCCGGAGAAGACGACGACTTCACATCCCATCTTGTTGAGGAACTGGATAGCCAGGTGACCAAGACCGCCAATACCGATAACGCCCACGCGGTCGTAAGGGGTGATGCCAGCATCGTGCATGGCACCAAAGACGGTGGCACCACCGCACTGCAAAGGAGCGGCATGCTTGAGCTCCAAACCGTCAGGGATCTTGTGGCAGAACTCTTCGGTGATGACGAATTTGTCTCCAAACGAGGCTTGGTCCAGATCGGCTTGAGCGTACATCTTGTTGCCGTAGCAGTTGGTATCGCGGCCCTTCTTGCAGAACTTGCAGGTGCCGCAAGAGTCGTGGTTGTAGCCCCAACCGACACGGTCACCCTTCTTGAAGCCTTTGACTTCAGAACCGACCTGGGAGACGATACCGACACCTTCGTGACCGAGGACCATGTCCTTCTTGAGGAAGTGGATGTCGGTGTAGCAGAGGCCGGAGTGGGTGATGTCGATGACAACGTCACGAGCGTGGACGGTGCGATCGGTTCCTTGCGCCTTGACGACCTTGCCGGAGCTGGAGCCCTTGAAGACGGTGCCGAGGTTGACGGTGGTCATTGTGAAATGATGTTCAAACGGAGAGAGACAGAAAGAGAGAGTGTGTGGGTGGATGGATGGTGGTCGTGGTGCAAGTGCGGAAGTGGGAAGGGATGACCTGCTTTATATGTAGGCTGCGTTCAAGAGAGGTTTCAGCAGTGACGATAAGAAGCAGAACGGAAGGAGGTCAAAGTCCGAGAGAAGCCTTTTGCACAAAAGAGAAGAAACTGGGCCTTGACGCTGAAGAAAACTTCCATCGCATCGACCTTTGCTTCCATAAAAGATGAGCGTTCGGCAATAAGAGTTGTCCTCGCACAACACTCTGTTTGCTTCAATGCGCCACTACTGCACAGTACAGCACAGTACAGTGGTTGATGCTCAGCCATGGGTGATTGTTGATTCGGCAGAATCATGCATACTGACGAGCAACAGGCTGCATATTATTGCAATGACCGAAAGAGCAACAACGTGGCTCGGAAACTTTGTGACGCATACACGCCTGGATCTCGGTCCTATTTGATTGTTGTTATGTGATGCAAATCTTCTGCTGTGCACAAGTGCAGTTCAGCGATCGATCCGGTCATTGGCAAACAAATGATAGCCGGTAAGCACAAGGCCGTTTTGCTGCTCGGTCTTATTTCTGCTTGTCTGGGCCAAGAAGAATTTGAGCAAATGATGACATACGACATCACAATTTCCGCACTTTTTTTTTTGCAAATGCCGAAGATGTCAAGTTTGCTCTCTGACGTTTACAGTGGGATTTTGAAGATTAAGTTATTTTGTTCGTTCGGCTTCTTAGGGTCGTTGCAGATCTTCTCTCAAGTGTCCCTCGCCTAATCATCCAGGGACAGCGTACTGTAATTCTGGCTAAACTCTATTCAGTCACAGTTGGATGACCGCAGCGATGCACCATCGGAAGGTGCAATCAGCAGCAGCATTGTAGTCGTGTCCAATAAAGAGAAAGCCGGTTGCCGAAATCTTGCAACAAGCAGCCTAGTGTCCGTATCGTCCATGGTACAAATCTACCTGTGGAATTAGTCAGAGTATCGCAAAGACATACTGAATTGTGGTCCTGACATCAGCGAGTGCCGGCAATGCAACCTTCCATCCTCCTTTCGCTCGTGTCACTCTCCTAACCCCGAGTCCACTTCAAGCTGCTTCTTGTACCACTATGTATACCCTGTGGCCAGAATCCATGCGCTCAAATGTCATCAGCGCTTTGATTGTACCTACGATACACACATCAGAGTCGTCGGGGCTGGTCTCTGCTCACGCCATGTATGATTCGCCCATCAGCATGAGAAGAAGGGTCGAAAGCTTCAAAAAAAGAAGGACAGATTGTTGCAAATCTGACAGAGCGACCCCGGCGTGCCGATCGAGCAGATCTGTGCTGTCAGCCAAACTTGGATCGGGAGACGGAACTTCACCCTACCCGCGGCTAATTTCATGTTTGTTTGCAGACACGAATCTGAGTGTTGCAGCGATCTATGCCGGCGACTTGAACGGGCCTCAAGCCGGAACCAAATCAACCGCGAAAATTCTAAAAAAGCCATGATGAGAGCGGGAGCGCTTCATGTTCAGGTCGCGTGGCCATGCACAGCGAGAGAGAGGAGGACCCTTGAAGAAGGAAATCTGCGCTGTCGCTCTTAGCGGGGGAGAAAGGGAAAGCTGTCAAATGCCGTTCTTCCCCTCATTTGTTCCATCGAGAGAAAGTTATGACAAAGTTGATTCAGGTCAGCAATGAGCTTCGACTCCCTACTGTACTGTACTGTACTGTACCTTGTGCAGTGCGGGGTTCGCATGACATCTGATAAACACTTTCCAATGCCAGAATCGACCTTCGAGTCATGGTCGGTATCTAGGATCAACCTCTCACCGACATTCGTCTGCGTCTGCGTCTGTGCTTGAGGTTATTGTGGGCGTGACCATGCATTTCGGTTTACTCAATCTAGCCAGAACCCACACCGAACGGGATAGACGGCTTGATCGAATGTTTCGCTAATCATGCTAAGACCATAGCCAACGCTCAAGGCAACGTGATTTCCGAAAAGTCCTAAAAGTCCGATGCATATGTCTGCGGTTCAATGCAAATGCGAGTTCGAGTGGGCTCCAATCGTGAATGGGCTTCAATGGGCTCCAATGGGCTCCAATGGGCTCCAGTGGTGCTTAGTGGGCGCTAGAGAGGGGCGCCAGACCTTCTGAGCCGATATCAATCCTCTCAGCTTCGGGTACCTTTCCGGGCATTTTTTGGCATCAAACTCAGCTCAACTCGGCCAAATCCCCCTTCTCACGCTGAATTGAGTTGCACTTCCCACGCATACGGAAGAGCCGCGTGTCGTCCCCACCATCACTGCATCATTGTATCGGTGTCTATTCCGAACAAACTTCATTCGGCACCAGTCACAGTGACAACCACAATCGCCTGCCATTTCCCTGCAGTGGCTCGCTCTTTCCGATTGTCACATTCTCTGCCAAGCGTCGAGAGAGAGTGAACAACGATTCGACTCAGCCAGTCGTGGGAAGACCGACGGAAAGCTTTGGCTCAACTAAGGAAGAAAAGTTTCGCCTCGATGGCTTGATAAAGACCATCTTTTCCTCTCTTTCGTTGTCCATTTCGCCATCTCACCATCCTCAGCACGCCATCATCCCCATTCAAGCTCCAAAACCACAGTCTAGCACAGCCCCTTTCTTTCATTCATTCATTTCCCTACTCGCCTATATAATATAATGCAACAAGCAGAGCTCGCGACCCACGCTAAAGAGATTGCCAACCACTTCCAGCAGCAGCAGTGGCCTACTCCTAATAATGATATCATCACCACCAATACTTCGGACGTAGAAAAGGCCGCACTCGCTAACAACGAAAAAGATGGCGCCGGATATGCTCCACCTTCTCCCACTGTTCAAGAGTTGACTCGAACACCATCTGCAACCGAACAAGATGGTGCCTCTTGTGGCGATGACGATGGTGCCGTCAAGGACAAAGGTTGGCAAGCATGGAAGTTTGTTCTCGCTTCGGCAGCAATGGAGTTTATGATCTGGGGGGCTTCCGCAGGTTACGGTTCATTCCAGGACTATCATCACCACGACCCTCGCTCTCCCTTCCATCGCACCTCACTCACTGCCACTTCCTCGGTCGGCACTACGCTGCTGGCCGGTCAGCATTTCATTCCTCTCCTCACCTTTGGTCTCTACTCGACCTTTCCTTCTCTCACAAAGACCTTTACTTACACTTGCGTCGTCGCATCCTCAGTATCCCTCCTCATCGCCAGTTTCGCCAATTCGGTCGCTTTGCTCGTCATCTTCCAGGGTTTACTGCTTGGCGTCTTTGGTGGCAACCTTTTCACCACTACCATCCTTTGGCTCCCAGGCTGGTTCGACAAGCGACGTGGTCTCGCAACCGCACTCATCTTTGCTGGCTCCGCCGTCGGTGGTATCGTCTGGCCTATCATCTTTACTGAGCTGCTCGTCAAGATCGGCTTCAGATGGACACTGCGCACTTGGGCACTTGTTCAGCTCGTCGTTTCGGGCACGGCTGTACTCGTCATCCAACCCGCCACCAAATCTGCCCCGCTCACCAAACCAATTCGATGGAGGGGCGTCGTTCCGGGCTTTCCACGCTCTCTCATCTCGCCATTGACGCTTCTCAATGCAGTCGTCATTTTGACCCAGACCACCGCATGGTATTCGGTCGGCCTCAACATTTCAAATTACGCCTCCTCCATGGGCTTCTCGAGTTCCACTTCGACGGGCATCTTGTCAGCTTTCAATGCTTCGTCTGCCGTCACCTACTTTGTTTTGGGCTACTTGGTCGATCGATTCCCTTATCCACTCCTCATGGCCACTAGCACAGTCCTGAACCTCGTCTTTACCGTGCTCGTCTTTGGCTTCGCCGGCAACTCGCTCACCAAGATTGTACTCTATGTCGTGTTCTTTGGTATCTCCGGCGGAGGTTTCAGTTGCTTCCTGACTCCAGTGAGTCGAGACATTGAAGATCGAAGCAGAACCAGTGAGTACTCGCTCAGGTTTTTGTACCTCGTCGGTGTCAGAGGTTTGGCGGCGATGCTTGGGCCCATCATTGCTGTGCAGTTCTACCCAAGCCATCTTGGAAGAGAAGCGACCTACGGCAGCTACGGTTTCACTGGGTTCATCGCGTTCATCTCGGGCACGCTGGCACTTTCGACTCTGTGCAGTTTGGCCATCTTTGCGTACAAGCAGTACATTCTGCCGAAACAAGAAAAGGCCAAATTGCTCAGCAATCCGGTCACTCCTCCTCCTGATCTGGCTGATGCTTAGTCTCACGAGGCTGCTTCACTGTATGTTATGTTTCGGGGGTCGCAATAAAGTTGTCACTGGTTTTGCTTAATCTACGTTTGATTGTTTCCATTCGATTTCCATAGGAGCGTTTCCATTCCGGTTGACTTTCCTTGCTACTTGTCCTTGTTGAACTCGTGGATCATGTAGGGCCACTCGAGGTATCCCTTTTCAGCTCTCTTTTCTTCGACTCTATCTATGCCGAGTACTCTGAAGCCGGCTTTGAGGTAGGCGCCTTTTCCGGCGGGGCTGGATTCGAGCCAGGCGTCGATGTGTTCTTTGTTTGCTTTTTGGATTCCCCATTGGAGGATGAGGGAACCTACGCCTCTTCGTTGGTGTGGGGGGTCGATGGTGAGGACTTTGAGGTAATAGTATTCTTTTCCTTGCATTGTGGATTCTCGTGTTGACCACATTTGGGCGAAGAATCGGTTGAGGAGGGTGGGTTGTTGTTGAGCTTTTTGTCGCTTTTCAGGGTATTCTGGTGGGGTGTTAAGAGTTATGCGCTGCCATGTTCCGAATCCGGCTAATATACTTCCTTCTGGGAGGTCGGAAGAGTCCTTATCCTCGCCCTCTGCGTCCACCGCAACATCCTGATGGTTGGGGGGTAGGAGGAAAGCGCCGACGTAGATATAGCCACCTTTGTCAAAGAGTTGGAGCTCCTCGTCGATACGTTTGGGGAGTTTTTCTTCGCGGCTTAAAGCACGGCCAGCGGAAGGATCGATCTCGGAATCCAGCAAACGTGCCATTTCATCCGGAGTGACGTTGGTAGGGTCGTTGAACGCATCATAGACAATGCGTGCCGCACAAGGAACGTCGCAACGTCGCAGCAGGCGCACAACATATCGCTGCGACCCACTCGTCATCCTGCTCGCTTTATCAAGACTAAGATGAGGAAAAGGGGAAAAAAAGAGACAAGAGGGGTAGAGGAGATATAGGGAACGAACTAGGGACGAGTCATGAGAAGTTGGAATAGCCGGAAGGCGATGGCCCGAGCAAAAGCTAGCCCGGTTTGGTCGCCGCATCAAACGTGCAATATTTCCGCGGAGTCGTTCTCAACTTTGGTCGTCTTCCAAAATATAACCCAAGTCGGTTCGCCTTCCGAGTCACTACTACTACTCGCTCACGACACATCTCTCAACCTTTCACTCGGCACAGCTTGTCATTCCATTACATTCAAGGTTCTCCACTCCACCACTCCTCTTTCCGCCCCTGCTTTGCTTGCACTCTGCTCTTGCCTCTCATTATTGCCTTGCTATACGTCGCCTCGCCCGAAAGCAGGGGATGGAAAGAGGCTAGGAAAGCGACCTGTGTATGTCTCAGTGCGATCACCGAAAGTGAGATTTGACGTGTTGGATAAGGTGAAGGTGTGGAAGAAAACAAAGCTACATGCGCAGACGAGTATGAAACTGGGGGTATAATGCGATCAATGATTCTGTTTAATCAAGGTGTGGTGGTGGTGGTGGAAGCAAGTAAGGCTCGCTCCCTCTCGAGCCTTTGGAGCAGCTTCTGCCTCCTCGCCCTCACCTGATCCCTTTGACTTTGTTGCTGAAACTCGCTCCTGTCCCCTTGCCTACCATGCCTATCCGCTGTGCGTCCATACTGCACCCACTTGGACTCGTCATAATACCTCAACTCCCTCTTTCCGCTCCTGATCCAAGCCTCGAGCTCATGCAGCAAATGCCTAGCTATCGTCTCGCCCAGAAACTCTGCGACCAACTTGACCGTTTCGTCGGCGGAAATGTCGAACACCTGGAGCAGCGAGAGGATGTACTTGATCAAGAACTCGGCATCTAGATTGGGCCAAATGCTCAACTCTCGGCGCAGAAAGGTGGATATGCGCGCTCCCAACTCACCTCCACTGCGTATCGAGGCACGCAGCTGCGTGGGCGCAGGAAACGCTCTGTACCCTGTATGCCTATTGCTCCCTACGTGCTTGACGTACCACCCATTTCGGTAGATGGTTTTGCGAAACTCGAACCTCTCGCTTTCCATCTCATCTTGTTGGCTGCGATGGGTTCGGGATTGTTCAACTTGCCTCGTGATGCTTCTCCTCCGCCTCGTGGACTGTCCACTCGTCACCTCACTCGAAGAAGCAAGAGAGGGGCAAGGGGGCAGGAAATATCTTATATAATCGTCGTCATCCCTGATTTCGTGCACTACGTAGTCGGCGATGGGCGTGAGGCAGAGTGGACAGCGTCGCTTGATGGCGCACCAACGCACGATGCACGAGAAGCAGAATTGCGAATGCAAACAAGCGGGTAGGACGGTTCGATCGCAAATGGGCGTCAGGTGGCAGATCAGACACCATTCATCATCATCTTCTTCTCCCTCGTCCCCTTCGACGACGGACCGAGGAGAGGGTGAGACTTTGTCCTTGTCCTGATCCTCGTCCTTGAGCTTCGACCCAGCCTCATTGCTGAAAGCCATAGCAGAGGTGTTGTGCGGCGTCACATGATGTGGTGATGCCATGGATGGTGGTGGCAACGAGGCAAAGCGAACAAGACAAGGCGCAAAGGTTGATATGCTGCTAAGAAAACGGATTCAATGTCATTTTCTGCGCCGCAATTTTCAACGAGAAAAGGTAAGAGAGTGGGGAAGAACTGCAAAGACCACCATTTTGGTTGCTCCTCGGAACTGGCTCGAATCTGCAATGTTAGAGTATGCCAAGTTCTTGGAGAAAAGCCAAACTTACCCCACAATCGGCGCTTTCACATCCCATTTCCCTGCGTCTCACCCGCGGGGTCGAATAGTTAGCTCGTCAAATTAAGGGTTATTCTGACATGCTCCGGCGCTTGTGCCACACTGCAGCGCCCGTGCGACTCGGCGGTTGTCTCGGTCGTCTTTCCAACGTGGAAACCAGCAGATCCTTCAAATACCCTCCCCCGCTTCATCTCGGGCCAAATTCCTTTGCGACCTTCGTCTTGCCCCGCCTTCATCCTTCTGCCCTACCAACTCTTGCAAGATACAAGTCTCCACAATCATCTCGACCACCTTTCAACTCCTCTATCAGCAGACAAGCTGCGGCTGAAGAAGCACGAATCCATCACACGATGAGCAGTCTCACCATCAGCTCCATCTCGGAGCGTCTGAGCAGGCAGTATACCACGCTCACGTCTACCAAACCGGGCAGCGCTGCGCTCGCCTTGTTCGCCTTCTACCTTGCACGCAAGTTCTCCAACTACCGCAAGCGCATCGCTGCGCGCAAAGCATGGTCCAACCCCACGCGCGAAGTTGCGGTCATCACCGGCGGTTCTGGCGGGATCGGCATCGAAGTTGTCAAGCGTCTCTCTGCCAAAGGCGTCAAAGTGGCCATCCTCGACATTGTGGCGCCCCAAACTGGCATCCTTTCCAACACGGTCAAGTTTTACAAAGTCGACCTGACGGATTACGACAGCATCCTGACCGCGTCCAAGCAGATCGAGAAAGACCTCGGACCTGTGACGATTCTGCTCAACAATGCCGGTGTCGCCAACGACGGCGCCAGTATCTTGGAATTCGACCCCAAAAAAACCAAGCTCACCATCGACGTCAACCTGCTCTCGCACTTCTACACGCTCAAGATCTTCCTTCCTCACATGATCCGAACCAACCATGGCCACGTCATGTCGACTGCAAGCGCAGGCTCGTTTATCATGCCCGCTGGAGGTGCCGATTATGGATGTACAAAAGCGGCACTCGTCTCTCTTCACGAAACTTTGCAGGTCGAACTCGACCTCTTCTACCAGAACGTGCGCAACGGACAACGTGGCGTCTGTTGTTCCATCGCTCATCCTTATTGGATTGCCACAGACATGACGGCTCGTATATTTGTCCCCGAATTCCATAGAAAGATGATCAAGCCCGAGTTGGTCGCTGAAAAAATGGTCAAACAGCTTCTCAGCGGTCAGGGCGCAAGTCTCTATATTCCAGGTTGGATCGGTAATCTGGCTTGGCTTAGGGTGCTCCCGCACAGCCTTGCGCACCGAATTCGTATCAGGGGAACTCTGGATCTTCAGAATGCAAAGCGCGAGGATAGACCCAACCCTGCCATGCCCTAGTTGGCCTCCGACACACATGGCTTGCCGCACACGCGCATCTCACCACCCCACGCCAACCTTGTTCACATTTCTCCCCCCCCACAATAACAATTAGTTGCGAGTGGGTCGAAAACTAGGTCTGCAGCATCTCGGAGACGTTGATAACTTAAGTGCGCGTGACGACAAGCTTGCAGTGCGACGCAGAGTTGCGACGAGGAGATTCGGAGAAGGAACGAATAGTAGGAGGGTGGGGCGAATTTAGACGCGAAATCTTGTCTGCGGTCACCAAACTTGAATGTCAAAGCAATCCTCCTGATACAGCCGCCAGCCAAGCACTAGAGGTTGCGTTGTGGCATGAGTCCAGGACAAGTGCTTGGGCCTGAGCCACGATTGGAAATGGTCCAAGAGTCTTATCAATGTGAGCTGACATGTGCAAAAAAATCCGATGGATTACACTCACCGTGTGTGTGCTCGTTGGCCGGTCTTTGACACCTCGCAGTGCAACACCCTCGCGCACTGGCTTGGGGCCAAGCTGCAAAGCACCGTCGTCCGAGCTCCTGACCATCTTGACTCACACGCCGCCTTGTCAACAACGTGATCCATGCTCGTGTCAATCTCAAACCCACTTCTTGCCGCCTGATGCATCCCCCATCACCAAAGTCGACACGACCAAAGATCCCGGCGACGAGACGACCCGTATCGCATCAGTCTGAATTGCCCACCAGAACCCTCTTCGATTCGATTCACGCGCACATGAAAGCTCTTGTGCGTCAACAGACCGAGACCTTATGCTTCTTACTGTCTTCAATTACGGTGCAGAGCCTAACAATATCGGTAGATCGCGGGATCGGAATCGCCCGTTCGTGCGAGTCTAGGCGGCCTTCTTCTTGATCATAACAAAGCACAGTGGCCATCTCAAATGCAACTCTTCCACCTCCTTACCCGCATTCGCCTTTGTCACCTCGGTCTTCAACTTCTCCAAGAACCTATCCACCACATCCTTTCCTCCATGCTTTTCTTTGTCATCTTTGTGTTCGGTCAAGTAGGTATGAGTTGCGCTCCATGTCCTCAGATAGGCGCCCAGTTGGTCCCAATTCAGGTGCTTGTCCATGGTCGACTCCGCCTGGTCTCCCTCAAACTCGTTCTTGACGTCATCGCTCAAACCGGGAGCGTCGAGAGGCGAGGTGGTGAGCGGAGGCCAGGAGGACCAGATTTGTTCCTTGGCGAGACCCTGGGTGGAAAATGTTCGTTTGAAAGCGGTGCCCTGGTCCCATTGCGATGCAAGGTGAGGGTAGCTGGTGGGAAATGGGACGGGTTGGAGGCCTTGGTTGACGATTCCTCGCCCGGGTTGCTCCCAGTACTCGCCGATCGAGTCGATCTCGTCCTTCAGATCTTGGGGTGCCAATTTGGGCGATCCGGGCCCATGCCCATCCCTCAACGCAAACCTGTTAAGCAGCGTGCGGGTGGAAGGAAAATCGGGCAGGAAGAAATCCGGGTAGCCGTACAGACAAACACTTCCGCCGGGCCTTACGACACGAGTGAGCTCGCTCCAGAATTTGGGGTAGTCGAACCAGTGCGCAGCCTGTCCACTCGTCACCAAGTCCACCGAACTGTCTTCGAGGAAGGAAAGCTCTTCCGAGTAGCCTTGCTTGTACTCGACCTGGCCGAGCTTTCCATTGACGCCTTCCGATGCGCTGGGGATGAGATGGGAAGGAAGGTTGGGCGTCGACGGCGTGATGGCCGCATCCACCATCTTGGAGCTGGGATCCAACCCAATCACACGGTCAAAATGAGGCAGGAGGGAAAGCGTCGATATTCCCGGCCCACATCCTACATCGATGGCCAACTCAGACCCAGCGACCTTGTTGCGCTGAGAACGCGAACCAAAGTGGTAGGTCAGCACCTTGTCATGCACCCATTTCGGATAAGAAGGTCGGAAGGCTAGATACGCCGCCGCGTCGAAAGTCGTTCTTGAAAACGTGGCCATATTCGGTCTGCGCTTGTTCCTTGGCTTCTTGGTTTTCCCCCAAGTTGCAGTGGTGAGTGCGATACTGTCACCAACCGAAAAGGAGTGTGTGTCTATATATGCGAGAGCGAGAAGGATGGAGAGAGCAACGGCCATGTCGGGGCTATTACACAGCGTCAGGGTGGAACTGCCGTTTCGGGTTGCGGAGCTGTTTGGCCGAGATTTAAAGCAGAGTCTGTGCACACATCCGCCTTCTAACGCCGACCCACCCTGCCAAAAATCCCCCAATTTTATCATTACCGCCGGAAAAAGCCTCAACCCTGCAGCATCCTTTGGCCGCGGCACGGCGAAATTATTCTTCTCTACTCCCGCTCAATTCCCTTCAACCTTCTCTGGCTGGCTGGTCGGTTGGTTGATTGCGACCTCTCAATTCCGTTTTCCGCGCCCTTTCCCAACATCGCTCTTCTGCGGCTTCAAGGTCGACGTGACTCGCTCCAATAGGACCACTGACAACCTTCATCCTCATGCCGCTCAATCCCGCTCGCCCAACATGATGCTCAGCCACTTTCGCCCACTTTGAACGACACCCAAGATCGAGACCACGTCTGTGGGACAAAATCTTATTGCGGAAACCAAGGACCAAATGCAAGACGAGATGCTGATGCAGAGAATGCTAATACAGATGCGACAAAGGTGCGAAACAAAGACATGCAAGAAATTGACTGCTGGAAAGATGTACGAGATGTGCAGAATTGCGATCTGGAGGAAAAAGTCAGGCAAGGACGAATGCTAGCGCATGGTGCGAGCAACCTTCAGCTGTGGACTTTCAGCTGTAGGCTCGTCTATGGCCATCTCGATCTCGACATCAGGCTCCAATTGCTTCCTGACAGGCCTCAGCTTCGGACTGCCAGTGGGTGACGGAGTATGGCTTCGCGCAAATTGCTCCGACAGCTTTCTGAGCAGACTGGGCCGATCGCTACCAGCTTTCCACGCATGACGAAGAGCAAAAGGCGAATCGGCAGACACGCTTTCCTGCTGCGAGCTGGACGGCGTTGATTCTTCCAGACGACCGAGAGCGGAGACACTCTGCACGCGAGCCTCAGACAGACCAGCTGTCGAGGCTGAACGAATGCGCGAAGGGCGCATAGCTGGAGGAACGGGCGAATGACTCCTGGTGGCGGTGAGTGCAGTTGACATGGACATGTCTGGCTGCCCACTTGACGTAGAATCTTGTGCGAAGGAAGAGCCGCCTTGCCATCGCTCGCCATTGGGGTCCGAGTTGAGCGGGATGTCTTGACCATCAGACGGAGAGCGTGACATATGCGCGATCGGCTGCTGAATAGCAATACCGAGCCCGTCCCTTCCTGATAGAGCAGGTGCAGATGTGGTCGGAGGCGAAGTTGTTGAGCTTGCGTAGGGTGCAGTTCTGAAGCGTGACTCTGCCGACTTGATCTCGGATTGGAGCTGAAACCATTCTTCCTCAGGTCCGCTGTAAGTTGAGAAGCGTTGAGCACCTTGACCGGGTGTCTCGATATGATCCACTAGCTTTTCACTCGAATCGAGAGCTCGAGCTCCAAAGACGAGGCGAATGGTTTTGTGCAGGTAGATCTTGGGCGACCTGGCCTGTTTGC
Organism: Pseudozyma thailandica; assembly: GCA_023212835.1. Lineage (NCBI taxonomy): Eukaryota > Fungi > Basidiomycota > Ustilaginomycetes > Ustilaginales > Ustilaginaceae > Pseudozyma > Pseudozyma thailandica. The sequence goes on from JALCCH010000025.1 coordinate 90,746, forward strand.
TGCTCGTCTTCCGTTCTGATGCTTGACGCGGTCGAAAGCGGCGAGCATCGGACGCATCGAATCCAGCTTGACTGTCGTCATGCTGCGGTTTGGCCGGTGGACAGCAGAACTGTAAATGGATAGCAAATCGCAGCGCCTCTTTTGAGGCGGAACGATCGTTGGCGGGCGAAGCCTGACTAGTCTCTTTGTTGTCGCTGCTCGGTGCTGTGCTGCTCGTCGCTGCTCGGACAACAGTCTTTTGACGCACAAAAGTCTTGGTGCCAGGCTGCATGTCGGTGAGATCATACGGCACAAGGAAGAGCTTGACGGCATTGAGATCAGGGTACTTGACGATCAGCTGGACTTGACCCTTGGGTGGTACAGCATAGCCAGGGAACGAGGGCAATTCGGCCGTCTCGCCAGTGTCGGATGTCGACAAGCGTATTGATGGAGTCGGACTGGTGCTCAGATTGGACATGCGCCTGGCGAAAAGTATGCTTTGATAGTGGGCTTCAAGGTCAATGGTGCCCACGTATGGACTGCCTAGTGCTGCAGTCGAACCCATATTGGGCGAAGAGGTAGGAGCATCGATAGCGTGAAAGTCGTAGAAGTGTGCGGGAAACTTGATGTGAACATGGGGTGGACATCGTAGGGAAGGCTTGCATCGACCCGTGCCCAGAACGCCGATCTCGGCGTCAAAGATGAGTGGTTTGGAAGCAGGCATCGACATGCGACCGCGCAGGAGAGATTCTTGGAACGATCCGACAAGACTGCCAAAGTTAGGCGTTGGGCTAGCTCCAGAGTTGCTGTACACAGAAGAGCGTCGACGAGAGTTTACAGATCGCGAGAAGCTAGAAGATGGCATCGGTGGTGAAACGGCGTAGCTGTCTTGAGGTATCTCAGTCGAAGACGGCGACCAAGCTGGACCAAAGGGACTGCGCATGAGGCGAGCTGGACCACTGACATGCCGAGAGGAGGGTGGAGCAGAAAAGGTAGAAGAGGACTGTGCTGGTGGACTGCGATAGACACCTCCGAATGGATTTGACTCTTGGCTCACAAAACCGCGAACGGGGCGAGGCGACTCGGGTGACATGCGGGATGTGATGTGTCCATATGCCTTTGAGGGTGCTGCAGGTCTTGTCGCTGTACCCGAAGGCTCAGCAGACCTCTCGGTAGTCAAAGCTGACCGGCTGAGCGGGCTGCTGGGAAAGGCGCTGTAGAATGACATGGTGTGCGTCTTCGGCAGCTACGGACAACCGCTGAAATTGGTGGGCGCTGATAGTTGTGCAAAGACTATTGGTAGTCGTCGACACCGGGCAATCTTGTAGGAAAACCCATAGCTACACTGAGTTGCAGCTTTACTGCATGCTGAAAGGATAGAATCTGCTGGTGTGGATGATTGGAATGGTCTGATCAGATTGTCGTTGTCGCCAAGATGGACAAAGTGCGTCTGAGGAGTCTGGGTTGCTTTTCCTGGATAGTCAGATGGTCGAAGGTTAGGATATAATGAGGATCATGAAGACAGAGCGTTGGACGATCGCGCAACGGTGAAAGCTTCAGAGCTTTCTGAATTGGTAAGGGTCTCGGCTGCTCCAAGCTGTGCTGTGCTGCGCTGTGCTGTAGTGAAGCAAAAGTGGGAGTCAACTTTCACGGCTTGCAAGCTTTACAAATTTCGAGTGACTCGTGCATGACTGTGACTGTGTGGAGGTGAGCCAGCGAGCGAGCCAGCGATAAGCGAGTCCCTTCCGGTTAATCACTGAAATCTGGTTCGGATCGGATCGGCATGGCATCAAGATCAAGCGTACAAGTTATGCTTTGTTTAGCTTGGCCTGGCATCACACAGTATCATAACTCACGGTCAAGTGACATCGTGTGCTTTCGCTTTTCTGTCAAAATGACTCTGTCGCGCTTCATCTCTCAGCTCACATTCGGCAGAGCCACGGCTTGTAGCCGACCCTCTCTCATCACTCGGCTGATCCGATCGATCGTCGATTCGGATCCATACCGAAGTCGTGTGACAAGTGACAAGCTGGCCGGTATGTGAACTCTGAGGATAAAGACGAAATCAAGCAAAGGCACACGACACGCCCAGGGCCGACACCATCAATTGGCAGGTCAAAGGGCTCATCGTTGTTGAGGCATAAGATTGCAGCTCGTAAGCATCACATATCACTTGCTAACATTGCCCCTTGCTAGCCTGACAACCGAGCGTTTGGACCCCTGACCGCCAAGTGCGGGGTGATTTTTAAGTTTCATCGGGTTACCTTTTAGATGCACAACGATGCACTGTTCTACGCAGCTCTGCACCATCTTATTTTCTTTCAAGAACACTGCTGTTGTCGTTTCATGCTCACATTAACGATACAGGGGTCACTTGAAAAGCGAGAGAGGAGCGGGCGAGCGAGCAGGTATGGGGACAGGAGAAGGGGGTTGACCGAGATACAGTAACACCTTTTCTGCTGCTGCTTTCCTTTCCACTGCTGTTGCTCCTCTCAACCGCTCAATCTCCGCTGTACATGTCGGAGTGGAAAGTCGATATCGAATATCATATGGGCGCTGTGATGCGCCTGTTGAACAAAGAGATTACAGAGGATAGAAAATCTACGAGGGTCTCTTTGTTCCTTTCATTTCGCGTTCTGCTACTGCACCGCTTCGTGGCAGACAGACACACAGCCAAATAAATGTGCAAAATTCGCCGCTTTGGGTCTGCAAAACCAAGGGAAAAAAAAAACAAAAACACTGTATAGGTAGGTTCATGCAAGAGCATGCATGTATCGGTAGAAACTCGCATGCAAATGCAAATCCGTCAAGCTCAGATGCAGGGACCCCACCACAGTTGCACAGTTGAGCCAAAATCACTGAATGGGAGCAACCAAAAACACGATGATGCGCACTCTGTTTTGTGTCTTGCTCACATGGCCTGATCATGCTCATACCTCCCACAAAGCTTACTCCTCAGGGCCGCTCCTTCCTGCCTTCCTTCATCCACGACCATGCGCATCTCTTCAACATGGATGCGGTACAGCTAGCAAGCTCCTCAATCTGACACCATCACTAGCAGGAATCCGACCAGCTTGATATCGCTGCCAAACAAACTCGATCAATACAGCACTTTGCAATCATGGAACCTCGCTAGAAACCTGCTTCTGTCTATACATACAGGCTAGCTCTCTCTCTGTCTTTTTCTCTCTCTCGACCAAGATACATCACGAACTCCTGCGGATGCACCTGATTAGAACGAGGGCCCATCGCAAGCAGCTTAGATCACATCAACTCATCCAGTGACCAGCAACCAGCGCATCGATCGACACGACACAAACATGTCCGAGTTCCCATTGGATGTGGCGCGCACAGCTTCGCCTGGTGGCACAAAGCAGGTAGCTTTCGATCACAAATGTCAGGTCATTCCGGAAGGCGACTGCGCCGAGCTCCGCAAACTGCTCAGTCTCTGCCCAACTCGTGCAAAGAGTCCGCCCATCGTGTCACCGATCACAAAGCCATCCGGATTGATTGCGCGTGCCATTTCCCCGCAGTTGGGTCGCTCCAAATCACCCCCACAAGATCGCAGGGTCAGTGGTCTTGGCAACGCTGCATCGGGGTCGTCTACGTCATGGAAGAACCGCATTGCCAGCTGGGGCAGCCAGGACACCACAGCCACTACCAGCAACATCTCGGCTGCTTTCGCTCTTCCACCGCAGGCAAGCACCAGTAATCACCTAGACACAAGCGGTCCCGGCCCTCGCTTGGTAGCACCTATCGCGGCAAGAGGTGCGGCAAGCATGATCCCGTCCAACGATGTTGACGAACTCGACGACGACTCTGTCGAGGCATCGCCAGCAAAGGAGGTCGACTTTGACGATGTTGAGGCCGAGTTTCAGCATGCCATCTCGGGAGCGGCGGCTCAGCGTTCACATCCACACATGCGATTCGAACGCACGCATACGGCACCCACGATGCTTGAGCTACCGCGGCCGTATAGTCCCTTTACTCGTAGCGTCAGCGAGATGCGAAAAGCCGGCGCATCGCCCAACAGCATGCTCAAGAGCTGTTTGATACGCTCTAGGACACCGCAAGCACCGGGACCGCCAAGGATGGAAGGTGATGGCATGACATCGCTGCGCACTGTTCGTTCTCACGATCGAGATACTTGCGTGTCGAGAAGGAGGCGGGCCGAAGGTGTACCTGTCATTTGTCCATCTCCGCTAAGTTCGCCTGATGATGAAGGAGGTCCAAACGGCTGGGGTCCCGATGCTCCTGGTGTTAGCATAAGCGGAAAGACCCAGAAGCAGGCAGGAGCGAGCAAGGACAATGCGCTGAAATCGCGTTGGAGAAAGTTCCGTCGGGCTATATCTGAGGACGCGCCTGATCTTCCACCACCCAGTACATTGATGAAAGACGAGTCTACGATCAAGCGCGAAATTGCAGCTGGACGTTGGCCATTTGAGGCTCCATTGAAGATCGAGTGTATCTGCAAGAACTGTCAGGACAAGATCGAGGTAGGGCTCGAGTCGGATTATCAACCCAAATGGACGAGAGCGGCGAGAGTGCGGTGGTTGGAGGCACAGGAGGATACAACCGAAAAGAACAAAAACAATTCTTTAGCAGGGACGGCGATTCAAGCAGACGAAGTGGCCCAACTACACAACGAAACGGCACACCCGATGACCGCAGCCGAATTGGCAGCAGAAACCAACTCACCTACAACAGAGCAAAGCCCATCTGGGATTGCTCCAACAGCCGAAAGCTTGGCTCCAATTATGAAACCACCGAATCCGACAGGATTGGAAGAAGGCGACGATACTTTGCGACGAGAGATCATGGCTCGACGTCAGCAAGCGGCGCGACAGAGTCCAGTGATGCGACGCGGAGCACGAAGCATGATGCGGCAATTGGAAGAAGCGGAACGAAGGGAAGCCGACGCAGCACGCAAGAGGTCGCAAAGTCGAGAATCGCAGTCTGGACGTTGCTCACCTGCCTCGCCGTGCGTGTCGCCATGGATGCCCTCGACGCCGGACTCGGTCTCGACTACGCCGCAGGAACGATCCATCGATGCGCAGGTCTCGACCCAAGCCCAAGCATCGTACTTTGACATGCCGGCGCCACAGCGGGCGCGGTCGCCGTTGATACCCGCAGATGCCGCCTTGAAAGGTGGGTATGTGAACTCGATTGGAAGCGAGTCGACGGCGTTGGCGATGGGCAACGTGGCTCGGTCGCTCGAGGCGGTGGTTGCCCAGATGTCGCCTGATTCAAGCCCGACAAGGGAATGATTTGATGAAACGCATTGCACCTTAGGATGGCGGAACTGTCTCGCTCTATCGACCTGGTCGCCTATAGTAACCACATCACACTAAACAGTACAGTGTTTATAACTTTAGCATTGCTTAATACAAACCTCTGGCATGATACGACCAATGGCACTGTGCACGTTGTACTGCCTCCCTGTGTTGTTTCCGTCTGAATGGATAGGGATCCCATAGTAGTCGCAAGAGCAACACAAACTTTGACGAGCTGAAAGAGTGAGATTCGAGGTGAAGAGAGCGTCACTATGGCATCACGAGATTGCTCAAGTTGATATCGCCATTTGTTTCGCATCTCCCGATTCTGCTTCCAATGTGTGAAATCGCGATGCGGAAGGAACTAACTTTTGGGTGCAATGTGCGCAGGTCTCGTTTCGGATGGAAATTTCCAATTCAAGAAGAAAAAGCTGAGGGGGCGCTTCGTCAAGTTCGACTAGAATTGCGTGCTCTGTCGGAAAAAAATGCCGATTTCGCTCTCTCTTACGCTGCGGTACCTCACTGACAGACAGCTCTCACTTGTATGACGAAGACATCCACTTTGGCAACGACTCCACCAATAATGAGCGTTTTACTCAGATCAGATGTAATGCACAAATTGGCATCGAGCATCGATGCATGCGAATCTTGATCTTTGGCAGCGTCTATGCAGGTCAAGTCGAGACTCGATTTGTAAGTGCCAGACGGTGGAAGAAGGGATAACGCCGTAAAACCAACACCTGCAACGAGCACGACATCTTGTTGAACAACACACTGACCGCAGTTGAGCAACCTCATTGTGCCTGCACAGATCGAATGTGAATGCCGCTTTCAATTTCTGCACAACTGCACGCCTTTTGGTCAAAATGTCAATTTTGGCACTCGCCGGGGCAATTTCCAATTTTGCCTCAAACGTGCTTTGCTGATTCACGATGTTAACTTTTCCCCTCCCTGGCGCGGTGAGAGTGAGAGAGAGAGTCCGCGGCTGAGCACTCGAATTCGAGTTGTTAACTCCTGATTTGAGCTGACGACACACTTTTGCTTTTTTCGATTTCGAGATTTTGTTAACTTGTCGTTCCAGAGATGCTGCCACCACACGGTTGCAGTTACCGCACATGTCGGATGCTGCGCTCTGATCTCACCCGTAGCCGAGATGAATCGCACTCTACGACAGCATCCCAATCTACCGTACCGTGATCTCGCCATCCTAACGCCAACGGCCGTTAGTCTTGCCCAGAAGAGAGCAAACTCTCCGGGCCTGAACGCAATTTGTTTTGCTGCAGTGTAACTGTGCCCTGCATGGATTGACAGCTGCGTCCAGTTCGATGTCGCAATCCTATGCCCGTCTTCAGTCAGACCTGCATGCTTCTTCTTATTTCTGGCAATCTCCGGCACTGACGCCAGCCGCCCTCCGCAAATCTTCTTAAAACATTAATCTTACTACTGTACTGTATTTGGCCAGATGTCACACAACGCTCCATCTGCCGTTACAGTATCACACAATGGCGTGCGACGTGATACACTTCTCCTGCTGTACTGTACCCTCTTCCTCCACTCTTTCGCATAGAGTAACTTGACTGTCACACACGCAAGCACTCGTTGGATCGATGCCTGTCTGCATGGCTTGGCGCCACAAACGTGCTAAGACCATGATCATGTATAGCCGGGGGGCTCAGTTGATTTGAGCACAGTAGGCCGCTTCATAAGTTCTTCCAGACTTGCCGTCTTGCTCATCATCCACCGACAACTTCGACGTCAGATCGCTTGAGCACGTTATCCAGACTCGAGGCGCAGTTCCAAGCTCGGCACCTTCCCACTCCGCATTGTCGTCCTTCTTGGCTTCTGTCCTTCAATCCCTCACTCATTCCCCGTTGTCTTTCACCATCGCTTGCTGCTTCTTCTGCTTCTTCTTCAACGCCTCAGTAAAGCATCGACTCGTCCCACCTCCCCTTTGCCGAGCAATCTCCGGTCGTCACTGCTCTGCTCACTTCCACGAGGGACGATCAAACCAAAAGTTCTCCACTTATCAGCATCTTTCTTCCTGTCAATCGAGTACGACGACTCTAGGAAGCCACATTCCACTCACTCTTTCCTTCAGCACGCCATTTTCTCTCATATCTACCGCTATCTCACCTGGCATTCCCCGCCCTCGTCGCTGCGCCATCTCCGTCGCCATCGCCTTCGTATCACTCGACCTCTCAGGAACCACGCTAGTCAACTAGTGTCTAGTTCAGTCTACACCAAAGTTCCAGACTTTCTACCTCTGGGCGATCCATCTCTACTACGCAGAACATACATCCTCAGTTCGCTTGTACTTGTTTCCGACGCCATCGCTTCTCCTATTATCGCCATAGCAGCTAGCTCCCGACCCTTTGCTCTCCGCCTTGCTCTTCGCATCTCGCTTGCACTTTCATCCCAAAGCCAAGGCATCACATACTGCTTTCGTTCCTGCTTCTTCAGCCCCAACTAGTCTGGTTTCAGCCACTTCACACATCAGCCGCGTGGTGCCATTGACACACGATTCATCTAAACCCAAGATCGTCTCGTTGACGTCCGCCTTCCACCATATCTAGACTTCGGCGACTGCTCCGCTTTTTCTCAACATCCTTCTCGACTGGCCTTGGCAAGTTTCACACCAGCTTCCGGCTCGGGCACCGCTCAAACGAGAATAGGCTTTCTCTCTTTCGGCAACGCAACGACCGTTCCCGAAATCTGAAAGTTAACACCACTCGGCTCAGAAGTATATAGGCCCACCTTCGTCCTTTCTTCAAGTTCTTGCGTCTATCTATTCATCGAGCTTCCTTCCCCTTTCCCGGCCCCACACTTTGCTGTGGTGGTTTCCCCGTTCGTCACACTACACAAAGCCTTCACAATGGCCCCTCAACCTCACACCGAAGGGAAACCTTCGCTTCGCCAACGCGGCGCCAACGCGTTCAAGTGGGCCATTGGTTATGATGACACCGAGATTAACCGTCTCGGCGTTCCTGTCGTCAGCAGTCGCGACTGGCTCGGCAACCTTGTCAAGAACCCTGGCGCTGGGACTGCCCACTACTTCGAGAGTCTCTTCCCCATCCACAAATGGATCACCTCATACAACACCACCTGGCTTCTAGGTGATTTGATCGCTGGCATTACCGTCGCTCTCGTTCTTGTCCCCCAGTCCATGTCCTACGCCAAGCTCGCCGGTCTCGCTCCCGAGTTTGGTCTCTACTCGTCCTTTGTGGGTGTCATGATCTATGCCATCTTTGCCACTTCCAAGGATGTCACCATCGGGCCCGTCGCTGTCATGTCGCTCCAAACTTTCAACGTCATTCAGCATGTCCTCGGACGCACTAAAGAATGGTCTCCCGAGGTCATCGCCACCGCACTTGCCTTCCTCTGCGGTGTTGTGTGTCTCGGTATCGGTCTTCTGCGTCTCGGCTTTATCATCGAATTCATCCCCACTCCAGCTGTTGCCGGATTCATGACGGGGTCTGCCATTCAGATCGCCGCCGGTCAAGTGCCCAAGCTCCTGGGTCTCAAGATGGTTCAGACCAACAGCAACCCTGCCTACCGCGTCATCATCGATACGCTCAAGTCGCTTGGCCACACCGATCTCAATGCTGCCTTTGGTCTGCCAGCCCTCGTCTTCCTCTACTTCATCAAGTCGTTCACTGGCTGGCTCCCCACGCGCTACCCCCGCACGGCCCGTCTCGCTTTCTTCATCTCGGTGCTGCGTAACGCTTTTGTTATCATCGTCTTCACTGTCGCATCGCGTGTCTGGCTCGGGGGTCAATACGGCACCGACTCCAAGAAGTACCCCATCAGCGTCCTCCTCAAGGTTCCTCGTGGCTTCAAGCACATCGGTCAGCCGAATCTCGACACTACCTTGCTTTCCGACTTGGCTCCTCAGCTTCCTGTCTCGGTTGTTGTTCTGTTGCTTGAGCACATTGCCATCGCCAAGTCGTTCGGTCGTCTCAACAACTACAAGATCAATCCCAACCAGGAGCTGGTTGCCATTGGTGTCACCAACCTCATCGGCCCTTGCTTTGGCGCCTACGCCGCCACTGGCTCCTTCTCGCGTACTGCCATCAAGTCCAAGTCCGGTGTCCGCACTCCACTGGCCGGTTGGTTCACCGGTATCCTCGTGCTCATCGCCATCTACGCGCTCAGTGGTACCTTCTACTGGATTCCTAACCCGGTCCTGTCGGCGGTCATCATCCACGCTGTTACCGACTTGGTCGTGCCCTTCTCGGTCTCGTACAAGTTCTGGCTCATCAGTCCTTTCGAGCTCATCATCTTCCTTGCTGCCGTCTTTGCCACCATCTTCAGCAGCACCGAGACGGGTGTCTACGTCTCGGTCGCCGCTTCTTTGGCGTTGTTGCTGATTCGCATTGCTCGTCCTCGTGGTCGATGGCTCGGACTTGTTCGCGTCTCGCACGGTACTACGGGTCCTAGCGAGTCGACCATCACCCTTTCCCACCGTGATGTGTTTGTTCCTCTTGAGGACAAGGATGGCATGCGCGACCCTTCGATCCACGTCGAGCCTCCCCCGCCTGGTGTACTCATCTACCGATTCGAAGAGGCCTTCACCTATCCGAACGCTTCTAGTATCGCTGATTTGCTCATTGACAAAGTCAAAGAGACTACTCGACCGGGCAAGCCGACTACGTCGAACAAGTTGGGTGATCGTCCCTGGAATGACCCGGGTGCGCCCAACCCTTCGCTTGTCAAAGCTTTCCGGGCGGCTACTTGCCGCGGTCGCAAGGTGCCTCTCGAAGACCTTGGTGGTCCAACCTCGATCGACCGCCGTCCGCTGCTGAGGGCTATGATCTTTGACTTTAGCTCGGTGAGCAATGTCGACACTACCTCGGTGCAGACGCTTGTGGATGTGCGTACTGCGGTGGAGCGATATGCGGATGCCAAGGTGGAGTTCCACTTTGCCAACGTTCTGTCGCCTTGGATTCGTCGTGGTCTGCTTGCCGGTGGGTTTGGTGTGGGCTTCCCTTCCAAGAGGATCACTGAGATTGCCCCCGTGGTTTCGCAGCCGCAGAGGGTTACGCTTAGCGCAAGAGAGTTGCAGGAGCGTGAGGAGGCCGAGGCTGCCAGGCGCGCCAAGGCTATTGAAAGGATGAGTCACAAGTCGAACAATGAAGGTCCGGCATACCCGTTCAAGGGTCGCGCGACAAAGGAGCTGACCGAGCTCGAGGCTGGCTTGGCGGGTGACGGTGCTGCGGCTTCGCGCAGTCGTGTCGATCTTCATGAAGACTTTGATGAGACCGATCCCGATCGTATGCTTACTTCGACCAAGAAGAAGAATGTTACCATTGGCGATGCGCTTTACGACGTGCAGACGTTGGAGGAGGATGAGACCAAGGGTTCGAGCTCGAGGAATAGCGAGAAGGATCTCGAGGAGGGATTGGATGCACACGTCTCGCAGGGTATCCGGTTGCCCGAGGAGAGGAGGGCTAGTGAGCCTGGAAGCATCTCGGTGCCCATCATTTGGGGTAACGATTTGACGCCCTTCTTCCACCTGGATCTGTCGGCAGCGTTGGCTGCGGCGACAGAAGGGTTGGGAGAGGAGAGTCAGCTCAGCTCGGGCATCGATAAGGGAGTCTAGAAGCAAGGTTCTCATGGTCACCATATCAAAAATTGTTCATGTTTATGTTTTGGAGTTACGATCGCATCTCATCATCATGTCGCTTCTAGGCTTTTGTACTTGTATATGATAGAAATTTGGTTATGATTTCACGCATCCCTACGGGCGAGTGAGTGTGAAGGATGGAGGACGATGTTTGCAAGAACATGCACATGGGTTAGCCCAAGTGAAATTGCCAGCCAGCGACATGGCATGGCGTGCGGCAAACTCGGCAGGGACTCATCTTTCTTTTTTTTTTTTTCTTAAAGGCGCAAAATACCCTTGAGCTGGTCCCAAGTGATGCTTTGGTGTAGCTCGTTGCCCGCTGGCCAGAGGTCCAATCTGAGCAAGTTTGGCATTCTTTCGCCCTTGTTCAACTCCCAGTACGCATATATATCTCTGGGTGGGACCAGGGTACCGTCGTGGTTGACGAACCTGGTGTTGAGCCCCCACTTTGTGCCCAGGTCGCTGTTGTGCGGGATCAGGGTGGTGACGAAAGCTTTACCGTTGCCGTTGCTAAAGGTAGACAGGATGGGTCCACGGTCTGGTTGCTTGGAGAATTCAAAGGCCTTTTCAGTCGCGGTAGGGTGGCCAGAGACGAGATGAGAATAGTACTGAACACGATGGCCTTGATGAACTCCACCTCCGAACGCCGAAGTGATGAAGTCGGTGTGTTGACCGAGGTAGTGGCTCAGAGCTTCGCCTCGAAGTTCGGGCTGAGCCACAGCCCAGACCAGAATGGTCAAGGTTGAGAAAAGGAAGACGGTCAAGATGCGCACACGGAAGAACATGATTGTGCTTGGTTGGCTTGAGAGGAGGATGCAGAGGACCAGGCCAACACCTCTGAATCGAGCGCGGTTTTATACCTTTCGAACATGGCAGCCTTTCCACCCTATCGCCTGTGCAAAGTGACACCTCTGTACTGTCGATGTGTATGGTAACGCCCAAGACATCACAATGCGCAGCCTTGTTGCGTGGGCGCTCGAGCTTTCGCGCAAAGTCAGGCAGCGAGGTTGATCATTCTTGGCTCGTTGTCAAGACTTTGCGACAAGTTGTTGCGCGCGGCTGCACCGCTATTGTCAGTCTTGCACAATGATCTCGTCTCGTCCCCAAAGAGCACGAACCAGAGCCCATGTCACTGCCGCTTGTCGGTGCAACTGGGACAAAAGATTTCAAGTAAAGTGATTGGTGTGACTCTTCTACTCGACGCTCACATTCTTCTACATTGTTGACGACGAATCCGTCACGGCCGCAAGACTCGAACCAACAGAATGATCTGTAATGAGAGTGGGCTTCGGAGCGATTCGTCGGCGAGAGCTGGGTGGGATTTGGCACGTCTTCGAAGCGTTACCACCCACCCGGGTGAGAAGAAAAGCGCACCCAGTTGCTTGCTCAAGACAAACAAGTCCAACCAAGACGACAAACTCTGGCTGTCTGGTGGGCTGATCTGTATTCATGCGACTTCGGCCATTCTGGCAAGACTTTCGATTGGATCAAGCTCGAGGCCAACATGCATTATGGAATAGATTTGCAACATCACGCATGATGACAATTTTTCTTTTTAATCTGGCCGCAGTTCGGTATAACCATCGGTGCTCGCGATAGCTTTGTAGATGGATGGGCGTTGACATGATATTGCCGTGAGGCGTCCACCTCATGCAGAAGTATCGGCCATCAGCTTGGTGTCAACAACACGCGGTGAACTGCAGAAATGAATCGAACCACCCACCTGACATCCTGCCAGAATGTGTAGTCACCGACCAGCACACAGGCAGCGTCGGCGAATGCGCCTCATGACCAGCTTTCATCGGCTACGCGGGATGCACAACTGGTGGCTCAGTCGTTCTTCGTTAATACATCATTCATCACGTCCACTATACTGTACAGTAGCTGGACTAGTCCTATGAGGTCGGATGTTTACCTGAGCAGGTTGAAACCGTATAGAGCGACGTCACAAGACCTTGACAATTGAAATACGGCTATTCCGGGCCAGATCCCCAAAGGCAGCTCGTTCTCTTTGCCCAGTCAATGAAAGAAGCAGGTTTTCATAGTTCCGCAGCGCTGAAGCTGGATATTTATACTTGCTCGCGATCTGTGACCTTGCCGTAGCCCAATCCAGACCGGCAGCAGCAGGATCAAGATCACTGCAAACAAAATGAACATGCAACCAAAGCTGAAACGACTCTTCCTTGCTGTTGCTGCACTGCTGATCGCTCATGTACACGCGACGGATTCATCAGAAGCAGACAGTCCGCCCCATTGGACTTCCTTGACACTCGGAAGGTCTCTGCCAGACACTAGCCATAGCTCAGGATTTCACAGCCCGAGGGAGATTCGAGGAGCTGGACTTTCTCTGGAGCCTCCAAGGCTGGTCAAAGGTTGGCCTTTGTTGACTTTGAGGCCAGCAGACACTGGCGAAGGGAGCGCGTCTTCGTCCGTTTCAGAGTCACATCTAGGGCAACAAGGTGAAGACGAAGAAGGAGGAATCAGCGCGACAAAAAAGGCTCGCCTTACGACTGAATCGCCTGATACTGCACCTAGCTCCGGCGAAGAGCATGTCCAAGCCCAACCCGTCGTTGCAACCAAGCCGACCATGGATGACAAAGGCCCTCAACTGACTTTGTCGGCTGGCGGCAGTGGCTACCAGCGAGCAGCGGCTGAAGCGTCAACGAGTGACAAGTGGCCTTCACAAGGCACTCTTGCGCCATCTAGCCCACATCAGCTGCCAACCACGGGACGACCACACTCGGGCTTGGAGCTTGGCCAAGACAGTCAACTGGAAAGGATGCTACCAGTTGGGAAATCTTTCTTCTCGATGCACGCATACCCACTTGACGCAAGCCGTCTTCGACACTTCTACCAGGACGACGACCACCTGGCGGTCAACTTTGAAGACTTTATGACGAATGGCAGATTCATCTCGAATGGAGTGCATTATCGACCCGAACCCGACCTGCTGCGAGCCATCCGCCGGGAGCTTTGGCATCATCTGCGCCGACTCCATCTCGAGCCGCTCGTCGTGGTGGAGCCTTACAATGTGATCCAGGGCGACTTTCTGTGGCCGCCCACGCTTCCAAGCCGAGATGACGTGGACCCACTCGTCTTCCCACCTCATCTACTCAGAAAGAGCCTCCGCCAGGTCATCACTTCGCGTCTCAGTGCGCATACTGCTTTGAGGCCCAAGATCTTTCATCTCGAAGTGCCACTGCAAGGGGTCACGCGTCATGTGATGATGGTGAGAGGGTACACCAGGAGCCTTGTTGACACTCGGTCGGTAAGCAGCTCAGACCTTTGGCTGTTTTTCGAAGGAGGTACGCCGGCTTCAGGAAGAGGTTACAGAAATACGCTGATGCTCCTGGGAGCGGCTTTTCTGCCGATCCATAGCGAATTCATACTAAGGCGCATCGATGCTATCAAGGCTGCTTTTCCCGACAGGCTTGCCACAATGTAGGTAAGGCAGTGAGGGGGTACAGGCCGTCATCACTGATGCCAGAGAGCAGATGCTTGAGTGAAAGTGGGTGATGTTTCGCTCAAAGGTGGTCGTCGTAGCTTCATTACTCTCGTGACTGTGTGCAATCTGTGGTCTTTGAGGCGCTTCGTACATGTTTGACGTCGACTTTCTTGCGGCATCTCCGAGTGGAATTTGATGTAGTTGGCGGCGGTTGTAGTGTATGATGTGCAGGTCGAGTTGACAGACGTTGCTTCGACCGTCGGTTCATCCACAAAGATGAGGGTAGCGACCAGCGAGTGCGCCAAGTTGCGAATATCCACTTGGCCACAGCCGGTTCCTGTTCATGTCGCAGCCTGTAAATATCCCGAATATACTTAGAACGGCTATATGCGACGCCAAGATTGGAACAACCCGGTGAATAGGCCGAATGAAAAGGTTGACCGGCAAACAAGAGTCACCAGAATCACTCGTTGAGACGCAAAAGCTTAGGCTTAGGAACAGAATTGTGGGATATAAGCTGGTCTTTGCCGCACAAGACAGTTCCTTCGTCCACCAACAAAGTCCTTTCGACCTACTGCGATACTTCCTTTACGCCTAAGCACTCTAAAGCTTCGCTCCCCAGAATGAGAGGGCTACTTTCGCCGCTGACATGGTTTGCGCTTCTGTCACCGCTGCTCGCCAGAGGCCTGGTTGCAAAGCCTCTACAGCTCGCAAGGAAGTCTTCTAATCTCGGTGTCTCACGAGACGGACAACTCTCTTTCCTCGAGCGACGCCAGGTGTCTAGTTCCGATTCCTGGAAGCCCGAAACGCATGCAAGGGACGATGTGGCCTACCAAGGCCCATGGCGCTGGCATCAGCCCCCCATGGGCCAACAAGACATGGAGGCGACCTCGAGACGAAAGCCCATGATCCCTGCGTTCCAGGATCACACCGGTCTGGTATGGGGCCCCTATGAGCTCCACTCGGAACGCTTTCAGCTCAAGTGGTATCCCCTCGACATGGAACAGTTGAGACACCTGTATGCTCCGGACGGCAACTTTCCATCGACCATTGATGAGCCCATCCGGGGAGAAGCTTATAGGATGCAAGTACGCCCGCTCACGTTCCGCCCAGAACCTGAGCTTCTCACCAAGATTCGCTCCACCATCTGGCAGCACTTGACAGCCTTGCACATCAGTGCCAAACCCGTTGATCCTCACCAGAAATACTTTCTTCAAGGAATGTACCTGTGGCCACCTTTGGAGTTGACCGAATCGCGCCTTCAGATGCCGCCCGAGATTCTCGAGAACCGCATCGCAGTCGTTCCGGGCAACCGTCTTCGTTCGAGTGGGTATCGCAACCTCTTTCATTTCAAAGTCAAGACTTCCCAGGGCGAAAGGCATATACTCATGACGCCTGCAACAGCCCATATCTGGACGGATTCGGCAGGCGAGCAAGGAAACTCTTTCCTCTGGGTCTTTTACGAAGGAAGAAAGCTTCCAAGAAGTGCATCGTATCGTGGAAATAGTGGGAAAAAGACGCTCGCTTTTCTCGGCACCATGTTCCTGCCTGGAGACGCGGAAGAAAGCTTGCTCAACTCTGGCATCATTAAGCTATTTGCTCCTCATTAGATAGCATTGACTAGGTCACGTCTTTGACCAAGCAAGTATCATACGCTAGAGGCTGAAGAGTCCCAAATTTTGCCCATAGATTTCATTTTGGTCGTCATGCACAGCCTACTTGTTGATGTCTCCACAAACTACTTGAATCTGCGTTGCAATCTACAATTTCCTCTACAGCCGTGCCTTTCGTCAACTCTGTTCTAGACCCTTCAAGTTGGTGGGTTGGGGCTTGGTGGGGAAATGTGCAGTATCACAGCACCATGGTACTGTATGTGACTTCTTCACGGTTGCTCGCGCTGAGAAGATGGTTGAAGGCAATGGAGCTGACGTACAATCTGTCTCTCACCCTATTGGACGTAAGATTTTACCACCGCAACATTAGATCGTAGCGTGCCGGCCGCAAGCTAGTGTTGCTGACTAGCTGTGTGAGTCTGCTACGCGCTCGAAGAGAGCGAGAAAGGAACAAAACCCCCCTCGGTCGAGGCCTTGCCTCCTCCCGACTTCCAAAGCCTATCCTCTTGCAGTTACAAGAGCACCTTGCCTGTTCGGAGAGTATTGACAATGTTGACTTTACGGGAGGGTGTTCTGGCCCTTGCATTGCTCCTCGTGCTGCTCACTAGCCTTGCAGCTGGCATGGATGACCCGAAGCGATCCGGCATTCCGCTCTCAGCTTTCGTTCCTGTTTGGGAAGAACACGAATACCGGCCTTCGCCGATACACCCTCCTCCTTCCCTGGCTCCTCATTTATGGCATTCTGCACCGTCCACAAGCGATGACCAGCTGCGAGCAGGCACCTCTCGATCTCTTTCTTCCGATAACGCCAACGCCGCCGCGCAGGAGTTGGCTCAAACTTATAGTGTTCAACGTGGTCCGGGCAATACGCTCATCGTTGTCGATCGCTTGGGTCACCAAATGGGACCTTTCCAAGTCAATCATCGCAACTTCCAGATCCGTGCTTATCCGCTCAACTTTGAGGGCTTCCATCACCTCTACAGGAGCGGAGACTCGGTACCAGCGGATTTCCGAAACTTCCTCAACGCTGGAACGCTCACGATGCGTCAAATGTTTTACTATCCAGAGCCGAACTTACTCCAAAGCATCCGGGAGAAGCTCTCTGCTGTGCTTACGTCTCAACGTATAGGTTTGAGCAAGGTGGTCCTCGACATGCCGGTATACCACACTCAGTTCCTATGGCCACCGATTGAGCAAGCAGGAAACGTCGGCTATGATATCCCGAACGAAATCTTCAACAAGCGTATCGGGCCATCTGTGTGGGGAAGGATGAAGGACGATGGATCAGTTTCGAGCGTGTACCATCTTGCAGTGGAGGTCAATGGTGAGACGAGGCATATTATGGCAATACCGACGCTGATGGGTTCGTGGACAGAGTTGAGGCAGCCGCAAACCGCTTCGACACTTTGGTTTTTCTACGAAGGTCGAAAGGCCGCCCTCACGCATGGTTCGAGGGATAGAGTGGCTTTCTTGGGTGCCATGTTCCTGCCAGAGCAAGGTAAAAGTGCACTCCTTCGAACTCAACAGATGACAGAGGTCCTGCACCATTATCTTCGCGCATAGTAGGTCACTTTTGATGTCTTGGTCGCCAAGGCGCAATGCAGCGCATCGACTCGATAGAATTCAAATGTGGTCGTCCATGTTGCTGTTTTGAATGTCCTTGAGATACGGTGCGTGGCAACCATGCAATGGAAGGTGCAATGGCGCTCATTATTCCGCCCGTATCGACAGGTCACATCTGCAACGCTGCAGCTACCAGCTATCATCCTCAATATCCACTTTTTGAAATTTTCGGTTGTTGAAGTGGGGTCATCCCGGTGGCCAGGTGACTGAAATGAGACTAATCTGCGCATCAACGATGTAGGCTGTCGGTACCAAGGACAGGAACATGGCTATAGGGAAGAGACGGAATGAAGAGTGTTGCGGTCACTATCGTGTCTCCTTCCTTCTTCTTCTCAAGAAGCAACGCGAGATGCAAGCGTTCCTCGGTATCCTGCACGTTATCGTTGGCCGTATTCTTTACGATGCAGTTGACTCATCCCTGGCACCTACCATGGTGAAATTCGATGAAAGATGGCACTGTGGCTCTCCCTTTGACGAAAAGGTGGCACTGTGGCTCTCCTTTTGACGGAACGAGTTCGATCAGGTCCGTAATTGAGGCCCTGAAGCCACGTACTGTTGTGGGATCGCCTCGTACTTGTATCCCCCAACCCTCTCAACACCCACGTCATGCAAAAAGAGCAAAAGGAGCAAGACGGCCCACATACACACGGGATACCGAGTCGGGTACTGCCTCCTTTTCCAACTAGAAGAATGGGATAGCCCGGCTACGTCTGCGGTGGACCACCAGAGCATGCAGCCTCATTAATTTGATCGCGGATGGCGACGTGGCTGGCTGCAATGTTGGGCAATGTCACGCCAACCATGCATTCTGCCTCTGTCGATGAGTGCATGGCGCCACAATCAGCATCAGCACGGATGCGCTCTCTGTATAACAATTGCAAGCGTTGTTCGCTGAAGACTCTTTCCATCCATTCCACGTCGATCTGGCAACTCCTTCGACAGATACACCAAGAGCAGACTTGACGGCGACATGTTGCTTGCACGTCCTTTGATGGGCCTAGCAGTGGTCCTGAGCCAAGTACGAGCACTAGCTCCGCCGCAAGAGGCTGTGGTTCCAGGGTACACTCTCTTTTCGACCCCAAACAAGCCCCCTGTGAAGGTGGATATCCCTTCCCATCAGCGGATCAGCATTGGAGCGGGGCCCGCCATGCCTATCCGTAGCGGCACTGGGTACTTTATTCCGCAGTCCATCTCGCCTCCCGACAATGGCCTAGGTTCGCCTTATGTTGGCCATTCGTCCACCTCACCACCTAGTTCTAGCAGATCCTCTTCCTCCCCACCTGCATTTGACCAATCGTCTGCCTCGCCGCCTGGTCTCGGCTCGCCAACCAAAAAGCGCGGCACATACATTGCTCGTTTTGCTCTACCTGACGGTCGAGAGTTTGGACCCTTCTTTATCGGCAACCAGCGATTCCAAGCCTCCTCTTATCCGCTCGACATGCCCGTTCTGGAACACCTGTATCGCGATTCGTCCCTGGTCCCGATCAACTTCGAAAACCTTCGTGCTGGGTCAAACCTCGACGTCTCTGAACCCATCTATCGCCCCGAACCGGGCATCCTGCGAGACATTTCTCGAACCATCCGTTCCTCCATGCTCTTCCGCCAGCTGCATCCGCGGCGTGTCAACGTCCGTTCGGAGCTCTTGGAGGGACAGTACTTGTGGCCGCCGACCAAAGTCCGGCCTACAGATTTGATTGCACCATCGCGCTTCAATCTGAACCGCATCCAGACGGCAGTGTGGACGCAGCTCCCCGTCCATACTTTGGATTCGCCCAAGTTGTTCCATGTCAAGGTGATGACGAGGCAGGGAGAGAGGGATGTATTGATGAGCTCGCTGCCAAAGGAGTTTTTGACAGATGTGTGGCCGGGCGGGATGGAGATGGATTTTTGGGTTATGCATGAAGGTATGGCGCACAAGGCGGGGGAAGGAAAGCCAAAGCTGGCGCTGCTGGGAGGCATGTTCTTGTCAAAAGAGACAAAGGAGGCGCTGTTGGCTTCCGGGTTGATGAGGCCGGCATTTAGCTCGCCCTCGCTTATCCATTGGTAGCGATATTGTTCTCGTACGCCTCAATCGCCTTCGAATCTCATGCGTGAATCAACAGAACCAAACCAATTCGGTGGGACGATTTGCACCGAAGCTCTAAAGTACCAAGTCGGGGTGAATCGAACCACCAATCAGTCGGCGAATGTGCAATTGACCGTGCTCCGGTTTTGACCTTTGCGATCGGCTATCGAACATAAGCGAACATCGTATGTGCTCGGAGCAGTTTGTCGTAGCCGTGATACAGCGCGCCGTCTGCTCGTAGTCGTTGCGCAGCCTGACCTTGAACCATTTCTTACAATTCTTGGCCCCATACTGATTGCTAGTCTCTTGAGAGCACAATGAGGATCCACGAGCTGATTTTCTGGTGCGCACTAGTAGCGTTGCCGATGCTGCACGGTTTTTTGGGTCAAGTTGGGCCTTATCAAGCGCATTGGTCCAAAGATGCACTCTTTCACAGCACAGCCAGCGACGTGAGCGCACCAGTAGTGCATGGTCCGGCTTTTGCACAACTCGATTCGCAAGCTGGACCTTCTGAACCATCTTCAGCATTCCCTGCGATTTCGGATTCGCTGGCTGGGCAGTACTACACTCCTAAAAACCCATGGCAAGCCAACTCCATCCATCCTTCCGATGTCATCGGTCAGAACGTCTACCCTTGGACAACACACAAGACACCCATCGTCGCACGAACCCGAACCGGCCGACTTATCACTTGCACTTACCATGGCGATGTTCGATGGCAGATCGATCCATTCGTCCTCGCCGATGGCCGGTTGTACGGCCCTCTCCGAATCGCCGGCCTCTCGTTCCAGTCCACGCCTTACCCTCTCGACATGCCTTTCTTCCAGCACCTCTACTTGCACGACAGCTGGGCTCCAGTCGATTTCGAGACCTTTGTCGTCAACAATGCATTCGTGGTTCGAGAGACGCATTTTCGCCCCGAACCTGGCATTCTTTATGCCATTCATAAGACGGTCAGCGCGCCTTTGCTGTTTGAGGGCCTGCTGCCTCGCTTCATCAACCGCTTGGGAGGGCTTAAGGAGGGTCAATATCTATGGCCGCCATCTTCAGTCAAGCTAGATGCAGTTCGAGCACTCGGGATGTCGGTTGAAAGGCGCACAGAGCTGGCGGGCGCGTTTTTGTCTCGTCTCGCAGACCATTCGTTGGTCTCGCCGAAGCTGTTTCATCTCAAAGTCAGAACGAGGCAAGGCGAGAGAAGTGTATTGATGACGCCGGTGATGGCGATCGCGTATACGGATTTGCAGTGGCAGCCGGATTCGCAGTTGTGGCTGTTTCATGAAGCGATGGTCTCGAGGGGTGGAGAGGGGAGGCCGATGATGGCGTTATTGGGGGCAATGTTTTTGCCAAAAGAGGCAGCGAGGTTGTTGATGGCGACTAAAGTCATGCGACCTGCCTTTTTGGACATACTGCGTGGGTAAGTGGCATAGCTGGTATCGACTGAATCATTGGCAGTGTGTCATGTTAGCATTGTTGTGTACTCGGTATGACATGCAAAGAGTCAAAGTAGTGATGACGGTGGCAGTGGTGGGTTGTGCCGAGTTGAACAGATCGGCAAAAAGGAGAGTAAAGCAATTTCGTAATTTTATATTTTTAGTTTTTTGAGTGACAGCAGCGCGGAGAGAATTTGCCGAAGCGTTCGTTGGACCCTGCGTCTTGTGTATGCATCGCACGGCATCCTCATCCCTTCCTTCATCTCCACCTACACTACTGCTCTACCTATCGAAAGCAATACCACCACTTAGACCAGGCAGCGAATACAACGAGATATGCGTCCCTTATAGCTCCTTTTACTCAGCTAGCATCGAGCTAGCCGATGTTGGCCACCATGACGGATCAGTCTGACACTAGACCGGAGCGACCGCCTCTGTTGCCATCTGCTTCCACCATCCAACCAACGCACATCACCTCCCATCTACCGCCGCTCAAGTCGGCGACAAGACGACGCAAGCAACTCTCATCACCCGTCGAGCCACAACAGCCATCTCCGAATCCACATCTCGGCTTACCGACAACCAACACCCTCCAAACCTTCTTGACGGTCACAGATGTGACGCACTTTGGCCACGCGCCGCACCACCATGACCACCATCGCCACCCAACAGACGCAGCACACGGGTGGAGGGTGCGCAAAACGCCCATCTTCTCCGGCCTGCTCGCTCCGTTTTCCATCATGCTCGAAGTGCCAGGTTTGACGTCGCAATGGTACGCCAAGTTGGACGATCGCGGCATTGTCCAACGCTTCATTAGCAACCCGCCTATCCTCACCGTGGGGTTGTCCATCTCGTTGACCGCGGCGGTAGTCGCCAATGCAGCCATCATCTTTCGCTTCCTCGAAGTCCTCCGTCCTCGCACAAGTATCGCTCTGGCCATTGCGGGGTTCATGCTGCACGATATCATCAATCTGGTGGCCCTCGGCACGTTTGGAGGCATCTACGGCAGCAAAAAGGACGGATTGAGTCTGAGTGCGAGCTACTACATGGTTTGCGCTTCCACCGTCACTTCGGCGTTGGTGACGATTAGTTTGATCTTTGATTACGTCAGGACCAAGGATTTCCGACATGCGGGGAGCGGCTTGACGCAGTTGCAGAAAGGGTTGGTGTTGGCAGGGATGGGGTTGTTGATGTATCTGTCGTTGGGGAGTATTGTGTTTGTGTACTTGATTCATATTGATTTCATCACGGCATTGTACTTTTCGACGGCGACGGTGTTGACGGTTGGATTTGGGGATGTTGTGCCGCCCAGTGCGGGTGGCAAGGTTTTGGTGATCCTGTATGCGCCGATTGGGATCGTGTTGGTGGCGCTGGTGGTGTCGTCGGCGAGGAACACGATTTTGGAAACGTTTCAAGCGGCGCTTTTGGCGAGGACCAAGGAACGGAGAAGAAGGATCGCGGAGCGTAGATTGGCGCATAAGGAGCATAAAAGACAAGATCGAGCACTGCGTCGAATCATGCCTCGCACTTTCAGTTTTGGTGCGCAAGACGCTGCCTCCAACTCGAACGGTAACGATCAAGCGAGCAATGATTTTGCCCAAGCACTCGAGATGATGGAAACCCAAGCGGCTGGTGTCGACCAACCTAGTTCGGAGACAGTCACGGCTTCCGATACCACTATTAACCCGTCCGATCCTGCTTGCGACCGTGCAACACTCGAAAAACCCGTCGCAGTCACCACGGGAGATCCGGCTCTGCAACGCGAGATCTCGGCGCTCCAACATTCGCTCCTCATCTCGAAGCAGAAAACCGAAGCCGACTTTCGTCAATTCGAGGAGCACTCTCGTCGCGAAGCCATCCTGGCCGCACGCATGAAGCTCGTGCTCGCCGCCTCGCTCACCGCCGCCTTCTGGCTGCTTGGCGCCGTCGCCTTCACCTACGCAGAGAAATGGAGCTACGGTGGAGCCATGTGGTTCTGCTTTATCGCCATGATCACGATAGGCTATGGCGATTACCATCCGCAGACCCAGTTGGGCAGGGGTTTGTTCGTCATTTGGGGGTTGATGGGCGTGGCGGTGCTGACCATCTTGTTGGCCGTGGTTCAGGATGCGTTTGGTGGCATTCTGCATCGGATGTTGACGCAGAGTACGAGCAGGTTGTTTGATAGGGCCGAGATGAGGGCGAGGAAGAGAAGGACGAAGAAGCAGGCGGAGGAGCGGGGGAGGAGAGGAGAGGAGGAGGAGGAGGAGGAGGAGGAGAGCGGGAATGTAGAAAGGCAGAGGATGAGGTGGGAGGAGAAGAAAAAGGAACAGAGGGAGCATAGGAAGAGCGAGTCGGATTTTAGGAGGAGAAAGCACCGGCCGGAGAAGAAGAGTATCGAGTCGAAAGAGGGAGCGAGGAGGCATTCTTTCAGCGTTTGCATTAACCCTCCTACCCCCTCGCCAGCCTTAGAGAAGCAGGAGCTCAAGATAGCTATTCCTGCGTCTATGCTGGTGGATGGCAGCCGCGAGGGCGGATCGTCTAGGCTCTCTCCCAAGTTGGCCATCTCGCGCGACGCAGCAGCGCAGGTGGAGAAGACGCTCGTTTCAACCCCGCAGAAACTGGCGCTGGCCGCGCTGCAAACGTTCCAACACTCGGTGCACGTCTTGCAGCTCCACGAAAGCTCAATCTCTCAAGCCATGACCGAAGTGCCGGCGCTACGACACTACTACAATTCGCGCCAGCAACAGCAGCAGGAGTCGGCAGAGGGAGGTATGGATGCGCAACAAGCGTTCGAGTCGTTGCAGGCGAGTATCCAGCAAAGTGCCAATCCAGAGTTGGAAAAAGTGGCCAAATTGGTAGTGGCAAATTTGGAGTTTGAACACCATCTAAGGATCTTACTCGACCAGTTTCAGGGTTTGAAAGACAGAGTGGATGGGTTCAAAGAGTCGCAGTGGCACCGAGGTTGGCATGAATCGGATCGATCGTCCGAGTATCATTCGCAAGATAGACAAGTTCAACCACCAGCATAGACAGAGTGTTGGGAATGTATTTATATATCCGTGTATTTTACCATTGCATTGTTCTGTCTACGTTTACTTGTCTGCTGCTGAGGCGGCGGCGGCGGCTGGTTTGAGGTTTGGGAATCTCGCCTGGATGATGCCAAGCAAGTGAGGCCAGATTTGGTTGGAAGTGTCACCCTTTAGGTTGACAAAGAGGTCGTTTCTCTTTGCTGTTTGTGGATCCGGATGCGGGGTTGTGCGGCAATCAATGTCGATGATGCTACCTGATTTGCGCTTGTAATGATCGAGCATTGGCTCAGTCTGCCTATGAAAAGACTTTAACCTCTTGCCAAACGTCTCTACATTATCGTCCTCTCTCTTAACCAACGGTTCGCCGGTCACATCGTCCTTTCCCTCAACTTTGGGTGGGTTGTAGCTCAGATTGTAAACTCGACCCGAAGGCAAGTGGGTCCATCGTTGCAAAATACGATCCAAAATCACCTCCTCCGGGACATCAAGGTTTACGACGAGTTTGAGGTCTTTATGCTGGGAAGCTAGGAGTTGGTCGAGGCCTTGAGCTTGACCGAGGGTTCGGGGGAAGCCGTCGAGCAGCCAATCGGTGTTGGCGAGCGTTTGCACTTCGGCTCCGATGAGCGACATCATGACCGAATCCGGCATCAGCCCGCCCGCCTTGATAACGGCGTCCGCTTTTTGGCCAATTTCAGTACCGCGAGAGATATGAGAGCGTAAAACGTCGCCAGCGGAGAGGACCGAGAAGGAGTAGTGTTTGAGAAGACGAGTGGATTGGGTGCCTTTGCCCGAGCCGGGAGAGCCTACGATGAGCATACGCAGTTGGGTGTCATCCTGAGCAATGCGCGTGGAAGCGAAAGTGCGGGTGAAGCCGAGACGCGAGCTGGAGGTAAAGGTGAAGGTTGGGGCGAAGGTACGCCGAGAGAGAAGGGTCGCCATGATGAGTATGCTGAATGGTCTTGGTGGGTGGCAAGGAAGGAGGGAATGAATGAATGATATAACCGGTAGAAGACAAAGCCAAAGGCGTGAAACAAGAAAGGGTCCGTTTCCCGGTTGTGTGGAGAGAGAATTAAGCGAAATTCCAAGTTCAAGTTGGTCTGAGCGGCGTTTTGTTTGCCAATCCTTCGAAGTTGTTTGGTTGGCCCGCACCGGCTACTTCACTCTTTTCTTCTCTTCTTGGCCCCTCGCACCATCCATTCCTCATCTCACGCTGGGCAACAGCACAGCACAGCAAGCTTATCACATATACATGATTGTTTTGGGTAACGAAAGCATGACTCTATACACAAACCACTTGACGAAATCCAACTCGTCTGCTTGAAAGATGTCTGACGTCTAACGACCCATCCAGCCACCGTCAACAACCAGCATCTCACCGCTCACATACTGACTCGCTGCACTTGCCAAGAACAACAATGGTCCCTTGAAGTCCGCCGGCTCTCCCCACCTACCCGCAGGGATCCTCTCACTGATCTGCCTCAACCTCGTCGGATCCGCCAGCAGCTTCTCGTTCATATCGGTCGCAATGTATCCTGGCGCGATTCCATTCACCTGAACATTGTGCTTGCTCCACTCATTGCTGAGTGCCTTTGTCAACTGTCCCACGGCGCCCTTTGCACTCGCATAGGCAGGCACAGTCAGACCGCCTTGGAAAGTAAGAAGCGATCCAAAGTTGATGATCTTACCGCTACGACGCGGCACCATGTGACGACCGGCGGCTTGGGAGAGAAGCCAGACGGATTTGAGGTTGACGTTGAGAACTTCGTCCCAATCGGATTCGGGGAAGTCGGTGGAGGGGTGACGGCGTTGGATGCCTCCACAGTTGATGAGGATGTCGATGGCGCCCGTGGGAGATTGGGTGAGGGCGCGGTCAAAGAGCGTCTTGACTTGCGAGAGGTCCGAGAGATCAGCATCGACAGTCGAGTGTTTCTGCGAGCTGTTCTGGTTGGCAACAGCGGTGAGCGGAGAGAGAGCAGGGTGCTCATCAGAGGTATTGCCCGGACGAACGGCGAGGATGACCGAAGCTCCAGCTTCAACCAGCGCAACAGCACACGCTTGACCAATACCACGAGTCCCACCGGTGAGCAGAGCCGTCTTGCCTTTCAGATCGAATAGACCGAGCGAAGAAGTCGACGGAGTCTTTTCGCAAGCTGCGTCCGTAGCCGACATCTTGAGATATGCTATACCGAGTAGGAAGAGTGTTGTCGTCGTAAAAAGGTAATGTGAGTGAGACCAGCGATGCTTTGGAAGGGATGATGTTGATGGAGGATAAGGTTAAGGTTCACGTTTGGGAAATAAAGCAAGATTGTAGGTTGTTCGGACAAGACCTTTTATGTTGCTTTGGTAGTGAGCAGGGGAAGGACGCTGTTCAGGCGAGCCGTCGGCGTTCAGTCGAGTAGCAAACATCCTGTTTGATGCAGGAGGACAGTGTCTGAGCGTGGAGAGGGAGAGAGCATGACCGGAGCAACGGTCCGGCGCGTCCGCAACTTGATTCCTTCTGCATCTCTGCTCGCCGCATTCCGGCGTCCAAATTTTAAGAGATTGTCAATTTATGTGATCCAACATTTTCGGGAAATTTGCACGTTGGAAACGATCGTTATTGCTACTCTACTTATGACTCGTATGGTAATCGTGATGGTGACACAGCCAGAATCAGGCGCAGAACTCGAGACAATGCCATGCCTGAAGTGTACTGCACAGCATCGCTTCAGCACACAATCACATGAAAGAGGGCGTGGGCAGCGCTGATCCCACACATATCCAGGCTCTTCATGTCTCATGCCCACTCAGGTGGGTTTGCCACGTTGCAACGTATCCTTGCTGAGCGTGGGTTGATGCGATAGCCTCGTTCAAAGTTAACCATGTGCGGGCACCGCTTACGATATCACCGACATGCACAGCACGCATCCCTGTAATCATGCTCTCTTAATTTGTCACAGACTTGCGGCCCCTTAAGACTGCGATGGGTGGTTTACAAGATGGCGGTCGGCATATTCCCACTGAATCCAGAGAGCATGTTCCGTATTGTTATAAAAGACGTTTTTTTCCTTCACGCACCTCCCGTCTCAAGCTAAGCACACTTTTCTCCCTTCCTCGCCTTGCTACGCCCGTTCGCCGGCCGAACCTGCTCGTGCTGCCTCTCCCTCCGAACCCTAGACTCAAGAAGACGGCATGCGCTTCCCACTCATCTCAGCTCTTTTCCTCATCCTCACACTCTCTCACGCCTCCGTCCTCTCCCTCAGCACTGCTGAGCCGGACCTCAAACCTCGTCAAATCGAAGAAGAGCTGGCCTCTGGAGCCGAAGAAGCATTTGAATTCTTTGACATTCCTCGAACCCACGACACGACTGAGCAAATCCATCATCAGAGTGAGAAGCACAACATCACCGCCGATTCACTCATCAGTACGATCCAAGCAAGAAGAAGACATCTGCAACAAGAGCAGCAGAGGGTGATGAGGATGACCAAACTGCGTCAGCAAAGCATGCAGCAGGTTGGCTTACAGGAGGGATATGAGAAATAGACAGAATTGTGCCTGAGATGTTTGCGTGCTTGTGCATGAAAGTGACGACCCAGATGAAGGAGTATGTGGCGTTGGTATGAGACTACCGCTGAGGGGCAAACAGACGTGTGGGTTGGAGCAAGTTGTGAGGGCGGACTGGTGGGCTCGCATGCACTACCAAGACGTGCTCGTTTCGGTAGAACGTCCACTTCATCCTCGGATACCTTTGCCGTCCTTGGCTTTTCTTCCCGTCTTGTTCTCACGACTCCAACTCTCCCTCCCTCCTTGCCTTGCCACTTGTTGCCTTGCCCCTCACCTTCCTCTCTTCCTTCCTTTCCCACGGCTCGATTTCCACCATGAGGGAAGCAAGCAACTCCCCATCGCCGGTCCAGCTCTCCCTGCTCATCCTCCTCCTCTGTCTCCTCAATGTCGACCTCGCATCAGCAACAGTGACAGTGGGAGTGCTAGACCCGATACACGCGCAAGCCAACTCGTTTGGCTGGCTCGCCATCCGCAACTTTACGTACTGTCTGGGTGACGATCCCGATCCTCCCAACAAGCCCCGTGGGATCCAACCTACGAATCGCATGTCTGCTCTCGGTAAGGCAAGCACCAAACGGTTGACGGGCATGGGCGATAGTGTCGTGGTCCTCTACCACCCCGAGAATAAGAACAAGGCGATTGCGTGGTGTAACACGCTAGTGGCATTTCAAAGTACAAACCACGTACGGTGTCATACCGCCTTACCTACGTGTCAAAGATGTGATGCTGTCCGAGCCAAACCAGCAGGCAACGAAATGGATCGCGACAGCAAGATCAATCTTGCACAACTGTCACAGGCAGCACCGAGGACAGAGGCTCCGAGTCGAGCCCTCGGAAGAGCAAAGCATAGAGCGATAGGGAAGAAGCACCGGCCTCACTCGCGAGGGAGGCAATCGCATCCAAAGCCACGTGTTAGACGAGATGCCAGCGACCACACTAGCTCGCTCCATGACTTGAACGTCAACACCTCCCCTCAACCCTTTGGAACGGTTCTCGATGCCCCCATCGAAGACGGCAATTTTGATGACGACTCGGAGCTCGAAGCGGCCGTTTCCGAGTTCGCCGATTTCTGCGAGAATAAGTTGACATTAGCCGTCCGTGCAGATTGCCCCCTGCACGTCGTCAAGGGTTGGGCAGACGAACCGCCTTTTGATTTGCATAGGTTCTGCATGTCGCTGAAAGGGAGTGATGGGTACACGCTCCATACTGACCCCATCTTGAAGAATGCAACTCAGAGTGGAGCCGGGAGCAGAGGCAAGAGCGCGAAAGAGGATGCAGAGGGGAGAAGAGATGGTTCCAGGGGGAGTGAAGATGTTAACGGGACAGGCGGGAAGGGTGCTTTTGATCCGAACGATCCAATTGTCAAGCTACCTGGCGGGAGGGATGACATTGCAACATGATAGCGTGCCGGATAGCTACGTGGGTTTGGTCGTTATGGCGACGCTGCCCTTCTTGGCAGCTTGACTCTTTTTGGCCGCCACAACAGCAAGAGAGCAGCAACGCTATATCTTCATTTTTACGCCAAAATTACGCCTCCTTTTTTGGCTCGATTTTGCTTCGTTAATAAACTCACCACAGTCTAGACTCACGCAATGATGCCACCTCATTAGCTTGCTCGATCATAACAAAGATGCTTGCAAACAGCGAGTGAACCCTAAAGAGGGCGTGTTGCGAAGGAAGTAGCGTCGTTGCCAAAGTGTCCGGCTGAGTCGACATGCTATCAGGAAAAAGCTATTATGCGTATCGAGATCATCGCTTACTCAACTCATGCAGCTCGCGTACTTCGTTGGATGGTATTCAGGGTCCAACCTCTGCCGGAATTGTTTGGATGGCCCTTGCGCACCCTCTTTGCTTCTTACAGTACCTTCTTCTCAACCTTTTCATCTTCTTTCTTCTCTTCGCCCAACATCTTTTCACCATTTCCGGCCTCCTTTGTCGACCTTTCCTTGCAACGATGAGCAAGCTTACCCTTGAATCCACCTACCCTCTTGGTGAGGGGGTCGAAATGCCTGTTTTGGGTTTCGGCGTTTACAAGAGTCCTAGGGATGTCTGCATCAAGTCGGTCACCACGGCTTTGAAGACGGGTTACAGGCACATTGATAGTGCGCAGTATTACGAGAATGAGAAAGAGTAAGTTCGTCCCTCGTTACCCATGGATTGGGTTGGAGCAGCGAAACTGACATGATTGCTCGACTATTGGCGGTGGGACTGGTAGGGTGGGAGATGCGGTGCGTGCGTGGTGTGCAGAGACGCACACTTCACGAAGGGATGTGTTTGTGACGACCAAGATCATTTTCCCTGCCAAGACCAAGGAGCAGACGCTGGAACAGCTGCGCGAGTCGGTCCAGAAGGTCAACCTTGACGGTACGTATGCCCATTTCAAAAAGAATGGCTTGATAGTAGAAGCAGGTACTGATGTAGCGAATCTCGATTGGTGGTGGATAGGATACGTGGACTGCTTTCTGATTCACACTCCCACATCCGGTCCTGAGGGTCGCAAGCACCTCTGGGAAGCGCTCAAGGAGCTCCAAGCCGAGGGCAAGACGGTTACCATCGGCGTTAGCAACTAGTACGTATCTCGCTGGGTTGAATAGGGACAAGGAGACGAAGCTGACTTGTTCCATGCTATACCTTTGAATGTTGCAGCGGTGTCAAGCACCTCCAAGAGCTAGTTGATCGAAACGAAACTCCGGCTGTCAACCAAATCGAGCTTCACCCTTGGTGCCAACAACGCCCCATTGTCGAGTTTTGCAAAAAGCACAACATTGTTCTCCAGGCTTACTGCGTACGTCTCTCGCTCCTCCACCATTTCCTGCTTCTACCTCTTGACGCTCTCTCTCTGACGATGCTTGTATCTGTGTTTTTGATGTTGGTGTGAAATGACAGCCGATCGTGCGAGGTGAGCACGCCGATGACGCCGAGGTTCTCCGAATCGCCTCAAAGCACTCTGTGGATTGGTCGCAAGTTCTTCTGCGCTGGTCGCTTCAGAAAGGGTTTGTCCCGCTTCCCAAATCCGACACTCCTTCTCGTATCGCCTCGAATGCCGACATTTATGGCTTCGAACTCGACGAGCACGACATGGCTACGCTCGATGCCAAAGACTTGGGCGCCAAAGGTGCCATCGCGCCCAATCCTGTAGATTGCGACTAACCACCACACCCACAACCGAGCATCGGGAATTGTATCAGAATCAGATCGGAATCACAGATTCAGAGATTGAAAATCATGTTCGGTCGGCGAGAGCATTTCTTGGCTTGCAGCGTGCATGCGTGTACTGTATGTGTGCTTGCGCTTGTGCGTCGTTGCCAAGCGTCTGTTGTGTGCCGAATGGGATGGGATGCCGAGAGAGCTCATGCGATCCCGACACACACCTACACACCTACACTCCTACACACCCTTCTTGCCTTTGCAACGAAATGTGAGAGCATGCAAGCAAGCAAGCAGGACAGTGAGCCGGAAGCGAATGGAAGCCAATCCTCGGCAGAAGCAACCAACCAACCAACCAACCAAAGAAAAAGGCGCGTTGGAACGCGTGGTTTGCTGGCAGGCAGGCATGGCATGCAGTGCGCTTAGGCTGGGCGTTTCCACCGGAAGAATGACAATTTTTTGGTGTGCTTGTTTTTGTGTATTTTGACCTTCCGACACCTACGAGCGTGCATAGATTGGGTGTCCAATTACGAAAGCCGCGCCCACACATCCGTTTTAGAGAGAGAGAGAGAGAGAGAGAAGAGAGAGAAGAGAGAGAAGAGAGAGAAGAGAAGATGCATGTGATGGAAGCCAAGAAGCGATCTGCAGAATGAGAGAAGCAAAGATACCGGTATGGATCTCGGTAAAAATTGGCAAGCAACGATAAGGTGAGCAGGTGTTGCGCGAGAGGGAGCGATGCCCCTTTGTGCGCCGACGCTTCCGTCGTCGTCGTAGTCGTCGTCGTTGTTGTTGTTCTCCACCACCATAATCCATTATTACGAACATAGACAGATAGAAGGCAAGTCAGGATGAAGGCCAACACTGCCACTACTGCGGTTACGCTTCTCGCGGCGCTGGCATCCACCGTCACCGCCGCGTCGCACGACTCTTCCCACCCTCGCACCTTTCACCGTCGTCAAACCGCCGCACCTTCCGGCAGCACGGCTTCGCAACAAGCCATCTACCAACAAGCCTTCACCGACCCCGTGTCTGCCGCCAAAGCGGCCCACGCGCTCCCCTTTATCGCCGGCCAATACGCCACCGGCCAACTCTATCGCTACAACATTGTCCCCGATAACACCCAACTCCCTTGGAACGCCAATGTGCCCTTCACCCCTGAAGCTGCGGTCAACGGCAGCGTCGACGGTGGCTGGGAAGCCTTGCCCGATATTCCAGGCATGACGCTGAACCGAACCTTTGCGCCCGTTACGGGGGCGATCATGCCTTTCTACCAAACCCAAGGGTATGATGCGACAAAGGTCAAGAGAGCGGTCATGATCATGCCGGGCAAACCCAGGGATTGCTGGAAGTATACTTCGCTCGTCCAAAACGCACTCGAGGTGTTCGAAACCAACCCTCAGTCTGCGGGGAGCAACGCGGATGGAAGCGTCAATCAAGACGCCGACGCGAGACCGAGTAAGGACGAGGTGCTCATCTTGGGACCCTGCTGGATGAATTCGGATGATCACAAAGCGGGCGCAATTCGGGATGGCGAGCTGTACTGGCGCAGTAGTCAGTGGCAGAGTGGTATGGCTTCGAGGGGCCCGGGTGATACGGCAGTTTCGAGTTATCAGGTGATGGATGCGTTTATGGACGCATTGTTCGACAAGACGCAGTTCCCGGCGATCGAGACGGTGGTAATGGCAGGTCACTCGATGGGTGCACAGATGGTGCAGCGATACTCGGTGGTAAAGGCTCCCGCTGCTTACGATGCCAACATCAGCTACTGGGTTGGCAACCCTGGTTCTTACGTCTGGCTCACTTCAGACCGCCCCTCGGCCTCTGCCAACACCTCCTGCGATAGCACCGCCGACGACTGGGCGTACGGATTGGACGGCTCCGGCGTGCCCAACTATGCCCGCGACCGAGTCAAGAACAACAAAGCGCAACTCCTCCAAGCCTACGAAGCTCGAAACGTCCACTTCAACTTTGGACTCTTGGACAATGGTCATGGAGACACACATTGCGAGGCGGCGCAGCAGGGCGCGAATCATTTGGAGAGGGGATGTCAGTTTGTCCAAGCTCTGGCGGATTTGACAGGTACGGGTAGGCTCCCGGTAACGCAGACGGCCAACTTTATGCCCAATGTTTCGCACGAGGATTACGCCATGTTGAGCTACAATATTTCGCTGTACAGGTTGTTCCAGGAGATTCCGGCGGGTGCCAACAGCTCGAGTAGTGCAAGCAATGCAGGTAAGGGTGGAAGCACGGCGAGGAGAGGTGGAAGTGCGAGTGCGAGTGGAGCGCAAGTGGTCGAGATGGGTGGGGCTGTGACCCTCGCTGTAGGTGGTGTGCTTGTGTTTGCATTGAGCTTGCTGTAAGCATTCCCAACGCAGCGCTGATCATATTGCTCTCATCATGGAAAGAGAATGCACGCCCTTGCTGGATCTGGAGGAAGTATCTTACACAATACTTTCGATCGTCATTATCACCATCATCAACATGGACAATGCTACAGTTCGCCGTCAATGAAGTCTTGGAGAGCTGCAAAGCCGCAATCTGGGCCAGAGTGAGAATCGGCGAAATCGGGAATCGAGATGAATTGCAAAATCCAAATGCCGTATTTACCCCGCGCGAGCCCTTTTTTGCATTTTCTCTTGCTGAGAGGGGGAAATGCGCGCTGAATTCAAGGGCAGAATCCGATTAAATCCAACTCCGCTCCGCTTCTGCTGTGCTTACCGGGGCCACTGTACAATACTCGGCAACTCGGACTACCGAATAGCCATTTTATGCGTTCCCCCCCACACACAGTCTGCTGCTGGGCTGTCACTCGTCTTGCTGCTGTTGGTTGCGTCTTGTGACATCCCCCTTTTGCCCGTTGTTATCATTACCTCATATCCTCACCTTCTCTTCCTCTTCCTCTTCCCTTCCCTTCCCCTTCATCTCATTTCATCTTGCCATCTCTCCTCCATCTTCCCGTCTCCTCTTTATCAAACCTTCCTGTCTTTCGAATCAAGATGCCCAAACCAGGTCCAGCAAGTCGATCTTCGATCGCCAACCTCATGCGTCTTTCGCATGTAGCCGGTTGCCCCTGTCACGGATGCTCGGTCGCTCGAGGTGGAGCCAACCTTGCCAAAGCGGGTCTCAACATGATCTCCAAACACAACACTCAACCTGGAGCCAATGCACGTGGCTACGCTACCCCCGTCGACCATGCTGTTCAGAAGGAGTACGCGTTCGAACTCGCCGCTTCCAACGTGAGGTTCGGTGAAGGTGTCACCAACGAAGTCGGGATGGATTTCGCCAACATGAAGGCTCGCAAGGTTGGTGTTTTTACCGACTCCACGGTGAGAGGGCTGACCGCGATGAAGCAGTCCATTCAGGGACTCGAAAAGGCCGGTGTCAAGTACGAGATCTTCGACAGGGTCCGTGTTGAGCCCAACGAAGAGAGCTGGCAGGACGCCATCAAGTTTGCGCGTGATCAAGACTTTTCCCACTTCCTAGCGGTCGGTGGTGGATCGGTCATGGATACTTGCAAGGTCGCCAATCTCTTCACTTGCTACCCGGATGCGGATTTGTTGGAATTCGTCAATGCACCCATCGGACGCGGTACGCCGATCGACAAAGTGCTCAGGCCGTTGCTCTGCGTCCCCACCACCGCTGGTACCGGATCCGAGACCACGGGTACGGCCATTTTCGACCACACCGCGACAGCGTCCAAGACGGGCATTGCTTCTCGTGCTCTCCGACCTTTGCTTGGTATCGTGGACCCGCTCAATACCGAGACTTGCCCCACGGCGGTGCATATTTCGAGTGGTTTGGATGTGCTTTTCCACGCGCTCGAGTCGTACACTGCGATCCCTTACGATGAGCGCATGCCCCGACCTGCGAATCCCATTCAGAGGCCGGCTTACCAGGGAAGGAACCCGATCTCGGACGTGTTCTCGCTCTGGGCGCTCAAGCAGACGGTCAAGTACCTCCCGCGCGTCGCCAAGGACAGGACGGATAGCGAGGCAAGAGGACAGATGCTTCTCGCTGCCACGTTTGCAGGTATTGGGTTTGGTAACGCCGGTGTGCATCTTTGCCATGGAATGTCGTACCCCATCTCGGGACTCAACAAGACGCTCGCTAAGTATCAGCACCCTGGGTATGCCGTGGATCATCCTATCGTCCCGCACGGCATCTCGGTCGCTTTGACCGGACCGGCGGTGTTCGACTTCACCGCCCCCTCCGCGCCGGATCGTCACCGTGAGGTTGCCGCCATCTTTGCGGGTTACCAGTCTGGGTCCGAGTCGAGCGATATTGCGCGCTTGCCTGACGCAGAAGTGGGTGCATTGGTGTATGACCGAATTGCGGCTTTCTTGGCCGAGTTGGGCGTGCCGAGGGGATTGAGCAAGATCGGGTACGGACAGGGAGATGTAGAGGCGTTGGTCAAGGGGACCATCCCGCAGAGGAGGGTGTTGGATCTGGCGCCCGGAATCGGCGATGTGATGGGTGCGGATGGACACGAACACCTCGCGAGGATCCTGGAAAAGTCGTTGTCGTACTAACGGTTCACAGGCTAGGTACGGCAGATGGGGGGTCCATACAAAGTTGATGTCTATGCAATCAAACGTGATTCGATTGGGTGCGCATACCATGTGTGTCAAGATGCGTCATGGTTCCTTGGGTGAGGAAGCGAACAAGGTAGAGAGTGAGTGTGTGTGAGAGTCTAAGTGTGATGATGGTGGAGCCGCGCTTTGAAAAAAAAAAGGGAGGATATCGCGTGAAATGGGCCGATTGACCGGAATTCTGCCTCTCCGCCATTTCTCCGCATTCAGGATTGCGCCGAGATTCGTACTCTTATGTCGGTCGACGTTTTGTACCCTTCCCTTGCTTGCTTCCGTTTCTTCTTCCTCCCACCACCATTGATTTAGCGCTTCAAGATGAGTTCTATTCTTCGCGACCTACTTGCTACGTATGTTACTGGGGGTAAAGATCCTTTCCACAACCTGTCTTGGATCGCCGTTCTCTCCTCGCTCACTTTGGCGGCTTTGCCTCACTGGTATACGATCTACCTCGCCGAGGTGAACAAAGTCAATGGTGGATGGAGCAACATCAACCCACGCCACTACGTTGCCACCCTCGCAGCCAAAGGTTTGACAACCAAACTCACCCCGCTCGAACTCACGATTCTTCGCGGTCAAAGTTGTCAAGCCAACGCATTCGAAAACACCCCGCTCTTCATCGCAACGCTAGTATGGGCAAACTACACAGGCCTAGACACAAAAACTATCAACAACTTCGTGATTGGTTACCTCGCAAGCAGAGCAATCTTTACAGTGCTGTACTTGAAGACGACGACGTATGCAAATAGTTTCGCAAGAACTGCCGTTTTCCAGGTCGGAATCATCTGGATCATCTCCATCTGGATGAAGGGCGCGTTCAAAG
The DNA here is from genome assembly GCA_023212835.1 of Pseudozyma thailandica. Taxonomy (NCBI): domain Eukaryota; kingdom Fungi; phylum Basidiomycota; class Ustilaginomycetes; order Ustilaginales; family Ustilaginaceae; genus Pseudozyma; species Pseudozyma thailandica. The sequence goes on from JALCCH010000025.1 coordinate 126,907, forward strand.
GTCTACCAACTCTCAAGTAAACACCCTCCCCCCCTCTCCCTCCTCAATCACAGAAGCATGGCCACACACTCCGTCAATGTATTTCCATTGCCGGGTTGGTTTGTACAAGAGTGCGCGCTAGAGTTTGCTAGCAAACCTCGCCCTGAGAACATTTTTCTGCACCTTTCCCGTACTCGTTTTGGGCAACTCATCCACCACATCCAACCATTCCGGCACCGCAAACCCAGACATCCTCTCCTTACAATGTCGTTTACAATCCTCGATAAACCTCTTATTCTCCTCACTCCCCACTCTTTTGAGTTGGTCTAGGTTGTACTTGGCCTTGGCCTGTTCTGTCAATACTAGGAATGCCTGACCTCTCTCGCCCCATTTTTCGTGAGGACGAGCAATGACGCAGCATTCCAGAATGTCGGGATGCGCAGCTAGTTCCTGTTCCACCATGAGCGACGAGATGTTTTCTCCACCCGAAATGATAATATCCTTGCCTCTGTCCAGGATTTGAATCTCGCCACCAGGGTGACGCACGGCAAGGTCGCCGGTGTGGAACCAACCTTTGAGGATGGCTTTCGAAGTGGCAGAGGCGTCGTTGTAATAGCCCATCATGGTCATGTTGCCCCGGATGACAATCTCGCCCGTTTCGCGTCCGTTGCGCTCCACATCGATCAGGTCGTCACTGTTGGGATCGTTGGACGAGTCGGTGCGCACCACTCGCACCTCATCCGAAGTCAAATAGCTATGACCCTGGCGAGCCATCATACGCGCCCTCGCGTCCACGTCCAGCTTGGCCCATTCCGGTTCAAAGTACCGCCTGGTAAACGGTCCGTAGGTCTCGGTCAGGCCGTAGACGTGCACGGGATGCAGGTTGAGGCCTTCCATCTTGGCGAGCAGGTTGGCCGTGGGCGCCGAAGCTGCTACGGCGACGTTGACTCTTTGGGGCAGTTTTTTGGCCATGGGATGATTGGTGATTCCAATTTGGACGGTGGGGGCGCCGCAGTAGTGCGTTACACCGTGGTGAAGGAGAGCGTCCCAGATGACGGCGTTGTCGACCTTGCGGATGGTATGGTGCGTTCCAAGCGACGCCGTCACCGCCCAAGGGAAAGTCCAACCACACGCATGGAACATGGGCAGCACCCAGAGGTAGACTGAGTCTTGAGTAATGTTGGCTTCAAACGCGTTGGCCACCGCGGCGAGGTACGCTCCTCGGTGGTTGGTGAGTACACCTTTGGGACGTCCAGTCGTGCCCGACGTGTAGCACAGAGCGATGGGCTGTTCTTCGTCTTGCGGCGTCCACAGGAGCTTCCACCCGGTCTTGGGTTCTGCAGAAGGACGGGAGCGAGTCTTGTAAGCCGAAATTTCAGCTTCTTCCGCTTTCTGCCACGCCTGCCAGCCTTGGTCAAGGAAGGCCTCGTAGGCATCATCCTTGTCCTGTCCACCTGAATCCTTTGAAATCACAACAGTGACTCCAGCCACGGGATGTTGGGGCAGCAGATGGGTGAACTCATGATCGCAAAGAATAATCGTACTTCCCGAATGCTCGAGCACATAAGCCACCTCCTTGGGAGTGTTTCGGATGTTGATAGGCGTGATAATACCTCCCACGGCAGGGATACCCCAGTGCGCATCAGCGATCAAGGGCGCATTTGGCGAGATGACCGCGACTCGATCGCCCAGCTTGAATCCAGGCACAGACTTGAGCGCAAAAGCCAGGGACAGCGTTCGTGCGGCCCATTGCTCGTAGGTGAACGAGTAGGCTTTCTCCGGGTGGGCGATGGCGAGCTTTCGAGGGGTGATGAGCGCAGCTCGAAGCAAGAATGAAACCGGAGTGAGCGAGGAGCGGTTGTGAGGTGTGCCAGGGTGAGTCGAGAGCGAGAGCTCAAAGGGTCGAGCTGTGGGCGCCTGAGAAGAGCGAGGTGGGGTGTACGGCATTTTTGTCGTCGCTGAAAAGATGATGCAAGGATAGTGAAGATGTGAGAGAGTAGATGGGATGGGTAGGCGGTGAATATATAGACACGGTTGAGGGTTGCGGGGATAAGTCATACCTCTGGTTCGGTCACAAACGTAGGGACTAAGAGCGCGCGGGTAATTCGTCAAAGCCGTTGGGACTTTTCTCTCTTTGGTTCAACCGGTACCAACAGCCAAGAACGAGCTCAGTGCGTCACCATCGGTACCCGAGTTGCATTTTACCCCCAATTGGAGTTCCGTTATTGTTCTCGCACTCTCAAGCATCTCCTTCATCAGCATACCGGACCGTTCCGTTTTTTCAAGCTTGATCGTCCCCCAACGTTTCTCTGAGAAAAGGTCAGCGGAAAGCTTCGTTTAGTACGGATTGACCGACATCGTACCAAAGCTTGACTTGCAGTGGCTCGGCGACGGCGGCTTTAGCTCTATGTAGTCGGCGCCAGCATGCCTTGCATGGAATGTGGAAAGAGTAGATCTGCTTGTGTGTGTAGGTTGTGCAACGTCGAGTTTCCCCATTTGCGCAATTGAGTTTCGGAATCGCTTGCATTTGTTTTCCGATTGCCGGTCGCGGACTGTACCAAAAATGCGGGGGCGTTCAACGCACAGACCCTCCCCATCCGCGATTCTTCCAACCCTTCCCGCCATTCCTCGCTCTCACTGTCACCTTGCCCTACCGCTCCTTCTTGCGATGGTGCGACTCATCTCGCTCGGCTCCTCGTTCGCTGCCGGCCCTGGCATTGCGCCGCAAGTCGACGTCGATGCGGGCCGCAGTTCGAACAACTACCCCAACTTCTTTGCTCGCAAGCTTGGACTCGATGTTGGCAATACCGATGAGTTTCTGGACCTTACAGTGTCGGGTGCGACCATGTTGAATCTCATCTCGGAACCGCAGGATACGGGCAACAAAGTGTTTCCGCCCCAGCTCGACCTCTTACCGGACTTGAAGGAGGGTGAGGATAGCAGCGAGGTGATTATCACGATTACAGGCGGGGGGAATGACATGTTTTACATCGGCAGCATGTTTGGCCTAACGCTCAAAAACACTCTCTGGGGGAAATTGGTGATGTACTTGATGATGGGCAAGGAGGAAAAGGAACGGCTCGAACACCCTACGATCGCGCCACCGGAAGAAATCTCGAATCGATTCAAGAAGCTGTTGGATAGGTTGCAGGAAAAGTACCCGGGAGCAACAGTGTATTTGGTCGAGTACTTTACCATGTGCGAGCGGTACACGAAAGGCGGTAGCGATGTAGCATGGGATCAAGAGCAGGTGCAGAATTACATCAAACAGGCTGACTTGTTGCAAGAGCTGTATGCAAACGCAGCGAAAGCAAGAGATAATATTCATATCGTCCCCCTCGCGAAGGCTAGCAAGGACCATGGGTTAGGTTCAAAAGATCCTTGGGTAGCTGATGGCTCGATTGTCAACTTTTTCAAACATTGCGCTTTCCATCCCAATCTGCTTGGCATGCAACGAGCTGCCGATGTGCTATTCGACTTTCACCAAACCAGAACTTCCAAAGCTAGTCGGTAGAGCGCTATGAATGCGAAACACATCTGCAACGGGATACGCGGCTCCCCCACGCTTGACCGGCGTGACAATGCTTGCGCTGAGTGCCTAGCCGACAACTTGGGTGACCTGGCTTGAGGTGATTATCGTCCAAGACATCAAAAAAAGCTCAAACCTACCCAGAAGATGCAAGGCCAAAACCAAGACTAAGAAGAAGAAGGAGACAGAGAAGAAGGAGACGGGGCGTATGGCAAACGAGCCAATTTCAATCACTCGCTCAAAAATTCATTCTAGACTAGGTGGGGTTCGAACCCACGAACCCGAAGGACGAGGAAAGGAAATACACGCAAATTAGGGCGTGTCTCGGCGTCCGGAGCTTCTACTCAGTCTCGCACGCCAAAAGTTAGGAAAACTTTTTCTTAAATCTCGCGCGTTTGACCACTCCGCTACTAGTCTGCATTCTTTGCCCTAAGCAGCTCTGAATGTATACATATACCCACACTGATTGCGCAAATTTTGTCTCAATATCATCGACCAAGATGATGATTGATTCAGCAAACAGCACGAACGACACAAACAGGTGGTAAAGGCTGATGCAGAGACAGATGCAATTGAGTTTCGAGACAGACAAGGAAGCGTCCATGCAGAGAATGGTTGGATGCGATATGAGACAATGATGAAGCGATTGTATGCTAGTGCAACGGACGAGTGAGTGATGCAATGAGGAATTGGGAAAATTTTAGTGCGATCAGATACGGGGACGCTGGTCAGTGAGCTCGTACGACTCGCCCAAGCCAGCAGGGCGACGAACAGCTGCATAGGGAGGTGCCGGTCCAGATGACGAAGAGGGCAGACCCGGGTTGCGAAGTCGACCTTGCTCGAGCGCGTTTGCGGGCGACATGGGCCTGGAAGGCGGTGCAGTGCCTGGAGCCGTGCCAGCGTCGTTTCCGACGTCGTCAAAGACATCCTGTCCGCCAAAGGTAGCACCTGCATCCATAAATTGGTAAGAGCGGTCACCGGCACCCAGGGTGCTCTGAACACCAGCCTCGGGACTAGTCGCGGTGAGCTCAGCGGGAGGAGGTGGGTAAGGAACGTTGGTAACGTAGCTGGTCGAGACGATGTTGGGGTCGCCCTTAGGTCCGTAGATCTTGCATTCCGCGAGGAAGACTTTGAGCTGGCAAAGCCATCGGTTGCGGCGTTGAGCTTTGAGACCACCCTGCTGCCAGTTGGACTTGTATCGGATACCGGCTGAAAGCAACAAGCTCCCCTGTTCCTGAAAGTCAACTACATTGATGTCGAGACCCGGTAGGAAGTCGCGCTTCTCGCCTTCGAGCCAGTGCACCATCTTGGAACGAAGGGCCTCGATCTGTGCGAAAGACGTGCTGAAAGCAACTTCGAACTTGAACGTCTCCTCAATGGCGCCAGATCGACGAAGGTTGACAATGGGCTTGGTGGCGAGCTGATTGTGGCTGATCATGACGTTCTTGCCGTTGGTGGTCTTGAACACGGTAGTGAGCAGACGCATCTCCTTGACAATGTACTGGTCGTCGCCGACATCGACACGGTCACCAACGTCGTAAGGATGCTTGATGAAGAGGAAGATGATGGCACCGAGCGTTTCCTGAGCAGTGGTACCGATGAGCCACGAGAGACCCAGAATCAATGTGCCAAAGGAAGTGACGAGCGTGCTGAAGGCAACGGAGAGCATGGCAGCGATAATGATGGCAGAGACCAGGACGAAGAAGCTCATGAAGATCGAGTCGAGGCGACCGACAGCCGAGTCGACGTCACGCATGGAAAGCTGCAGTGCCATACGCTCGCGGTGAATCTCGATGCATGATGTTTCGAGCTCCTCCTTGGTAATGTCGCCATTCAGATCACGGTCAAAGATCTCGAAAGCAGCTTCTGCAGTAGCAGCGTCAGGGAAGCATTGAATGATGTCGTCGACAATCATCTCGGATTTGCCAGGAGGACAGAAGCTGTACCAGATCCTCCTTGCGAGAGCTTGAGTCTGCTTGCGCGAGTTCAGGGACGAGGCGACAACGGAGCGTGGATTACCTGCCTGAAGGACACCTTGACCGGCAATCTCGCTGGCGACAGTGCCTAGCACACTGGTGCTCTGAACAGCAACGTTGCGGACCTTCTCACCTGTCTTCTTGATACGATGACGCGCCAAGTGGAGACCGGTGGACTTGCGCTTGGCTTCTTGCTCGGCGGCCATGTATGTGTCCTTGCGGTGAAGATTCTTGGAGTTCTCGTAGAGGGTAGTGAGCACCTTGATGTTGAACTTGGAGGTATGGATGCGGTCCTCGTAAGAGACACGGTGGAAGTTGTACGCGATGCCCTGAATGAGAAGCTTCTCGCCAAGAAGGATAGCGGCGCAAAGACAAATGCCGAACCAGAGACGGTAGCCGGAAAGCATAATGTCGCTAGTAGAAGGCCAGGAGCTGGTCTCGTCCCTGACAACAGTGGTCTTGGTGCCGGTCAAAGTGGAATTGGAGGCGGTAAGAGGAGCCGACTCGATGGCAGCCTTGTCAGCCCCCTGGAAATGGCCAATAATGATGGCAAGCCAGAGAGCAAAGAGGAGGATGGTCCATAGGAAGAAGGCAACATACTTTTCGGTGACGATAAGGAATTCGGTGTAGCGTCGCATCCTTTGGTGTAGATTACCGATGGTCCAACGAAGGATGCGCGGGGCAATAATGGCGCCGACACGGCAGATCCACCAGCCAATCCAGATCGAACTGAGCCAGATGGACCACCAAAACAGACCAACGTCGAGAAGCTTGGGTCTTGCAAAGTCGTTGGCGGGACGTGCGTTGTAGACGAACAAGGCGAGAACGCCGGGAATCCAGAAGAGGATGGTGGGGATAAGAATGTAAAGGAGCAAGCGGACGGAGGGATGGCCAAGCTTGGGGCCGCCATCGGCATGACGTCCATTGAGGCCGACAAAGCTTGCGTTGGCGTTCTCGGAAGAGTAGCCTGCACCTTTGAGCAGACGTTCCCAAGAGTCGCTGTCATTTCTCTTAAAGTCGGGTCTCTTGGCCGAGGAGGTATCTTTGGTCTTGTTGTAACCCGCCTCGAAGCGCCTGGACATGTCGGTGGACTGCGAGTAATCCTGGTGCCTTGTGCGATGCTGTGGTGCGGATTGGGCGGGAGGGTAGCTGGTGGAAACGTCAGGACTGCTGTCGTTTGCCCAGTGACCGGAGCCTCCGTAGTTAGCGGGATAGTTGTCATACTCCTTTTCGGATGGGTAGTCGGCTGCGTTATCGTAGTAGGTTGTGGAGGAAACGCCCTGGCCGGCCAAAGGTGCGTTGTAGGTTCGAACGGGGCTGTTAAGGGTAGCTTGATCGTCAGAGCCTCTACCCGGTTGACCTGTAGCATGGCTGGCGCCTCCACCGGGCACGCGAGACCACGGGGCCGACATGATGACGAGAGAGTCTGGACCAGCTCAATCCAGTGTCTGTAGGACGAGGAAGAGGCGCGCTTTAGTAGTGATAACGCTATTGATGATGTATGTCTAGCTTGGAGCGTGGTCGAAGTCTATGCAGGGTAATATTGAGACCTCGAAAGCAGGATGCTGTGGTTGGAGTTGAGGTTGAGAATGATGTGGGAGAGAGTCAAGATGTAATGGTCAGAATTCGAAGTAAGATGAGGCCCAGTGTAACTGCTGGCACTGCGAGTATGCAGCCCGCGTGCATGGTGCTTGAATGTCACACACCGAAATTAGGTTTTTGTGTTGGTCTCTCTCGTGATTGACGGTCCAAGACACAGAAAACTAGGCTGTGCCGCCAGTCTGACACAGTGTATGAGAGTGAGAAGAAAATGAAGAATTTGAATCCTTTAGCGAGAACGGTGCGTTCAAAAAAAGCAACACAAACCACTCTGTGATTGTGGAATGGTACAAAAACTGAACCAAAAAAGAAAAAAGAAGGGGCCGTGAGCTGGAAACGCCGGAACCCCTAAGAGTTGGTCGAATCTGCAAGAATACGTCGTGGCGCCGGTTGGTGCAGCCGAGGAATTGGGATTTTCGCACAGATAGCTAGACGAGGCAAGAACAACAACATGACCCGAACCATCCCAACTTGGTGTTCTCGAGCACAGCGCTGTATTGCGACTTGACTGCATGCTTGTAGCGGTCAGTGTGTCGCCTTTGTTGGGCTCGATCAGCTTCGTTATTGGATTTGTTTCGGTCCAGTGCAAGTTTGAGTGTCAAGAGGGCTTTCATCAAAAAGATGGGACCCTGTTTGCACGTCAGCTGAATAATCAGCCTGGAATTAAGCTTCTTCCTTCGTCTCGTCTCTGGAAATTCAGCGAATGTGTCAAGTTGTTCGAGATCAAAGAAGTTCCGGCCGACAATTGTTAGAAGTGGGTTTGTCCGAATGGCAAGTCTTAACACTAATCAAAAATTGTCTTGGACTGAGTTGCAGCCACAAATGCAGGGCGACCAACACGAGATGCGAGATGCGAGGTTGCGCTCGGGTCGTCGTTGCCCACTTGCCGTTGTTGCATGAGAAGGTGAGAGGACCGCGTGCAGCTCTCCCAAGTCACGCCGCATCATGCCAACGACAGATATCGGTGCATCATTAACTTCCCCTCCCATGACATCCTGTCAAGGCATTGTCTGACATTACGCATTCGGTGTCTTTGCTCGAGAGCGAGCATTTCAATTCACCTTGCCTCTCCACCTCCAACTTCCCGACCTGTACCTTTCGTCACGCCCAGAACAGCAATCGCATTTGACTCTACGCGCTCGATCTCATCTGGCTGCATTCAACGAGCAAGCCTGTCAGCAACCTCATCGGCGCCTCTGTTTCATCTCGGTCCTTCCTTCCCTGACAAGTTCCCACGCAACCTCTTTAGGTGCGCTTCGTATTGCAACAAGCTCTGCGCTTCTCACCTTACGCACATCTCGCTTTGCGCAATCACATAAGCCCCTCCCGCTACCGATAGCCGACCGAAGGCGGCGCAACCAAAGCCACAATGCCTTCGCTTCTCGAACTGCGCGACATGCTCGGAGCAGCCATTCAAGACGCTGCTGAAGTGCACGAAAATGCGTCCACCGATATCATCTCTCTTTCGTGGGCGTTCTTGCTCGTTCCATGCATCTTTCTTGTTCTCGTCTTCTTCTGGCTCATCTACAACTTCAGTCAGCCCTCGGAGTTCCCGCAATCCAACGGCTACGGTGATGCTGACCACGACGCAGACGACGCATACCTAGATGGAGATGAAAAGGAGCAGCTTCTCGACGCATTCAACGAAACGCAGTCACACGCATTGTTGCGCGGTCAACCCACATCAGCATCTGACTCTGCCTCGGGCTCAAGCTGGAAGATTCAAGGCAAGTTTAGCACCACAGCAAGAGGCGGCTCAGTCTTCTCTTCATATCCGGATCCGAATGGGAATTACCCGCAGTCATCGCCAAAAAGTCCATTCTCTTCGTCCTCACCAAGATCAGCAAGGGGCAGCCCAAAGACAGACAGCAAGGCGAATCGCGCGGTGGGCAGCAAAGCCGCAAAGATCCTCGCATACAATCGGGAGAAGATGAAGCATGATCTCGAAAGCTTGGATCCCATCGATAGGGACCAATTGACTCGCTCGTCGTCCAGAGCAAGCGACACGCGCAAGTCGGATTAAGCATACGCTCGACGCAGCATCCAGCATCTACAAGTTTCTCAGCACAGCAATCCAGCATTCACTTTTTGTATTTCTACACATCTCTTCGGCAATCGCACCACATTTTCAAGACAATCGAACGCTCGATTTCGATTTGCGTTGATCTATCCGTTCGGGCAGCGGTGCATTGCGCATCCTCGGCTCTGCAGCTGCGAATCTGAGCTTATCAGACGCTGCGCAGGCATTTTCAACATGGCGCATAACTTGCGCAGACGTGCTGTGAAGCACTCATGGCGTCTCGCAGATTCTCTCTACCAAAATTGAACTGAGACTTTGCCTTGTGGCCACTGGTGCGTCTGACTGCATTCCGTACCCTCAGACTCACTTTGTCTGTAGCTCTTCGCAGGGGGCAAGGAAGCTCGCACGAGCGTACAACGAGTCATCGACGATGGAGGATTCAGTAAGCGCACTCTCTCGCGTATAAGAACGGAAACCTGGCCGACAGTCCTCACCTTCCACCTTTCCATATCTTCTTCACCACAACCGTCGACGTTGCAACGATTCAGCACGATGTCCGAAGCAGCTGCCACGGATCACGGCGAGGTGTCTGCTTTAGCTCAGTCTACCAATGAGCTTTCTGTCAATGCCGAGTCTGTCGATGAACAGTCGAACAGTGTTGTCGAGTCAAAGATCCAAGATCCAGCCCAGGAAACCCGTCTGCAGCTTTATGCACAGCCTCAGACCATCACTCGAACTAAAACGTACAAGGTCACACACTTCTGGGATCGCATTCTGACGAACGATTGCTCCTTGAGCGACGACTACATCTCCTCACCTTACCAAACATCTTACCGCAGGATGACGCACATCTTTCAGGTGTGTCAATACTTCCGGAAACGGACAGAATATCCTTACTTGGGTCAAGACCTTCAACAGTCTATCCGATCGGAACTTTACGCAATGATGGACTCAGCAAATCTTTTGGGAGATGATCATCTGCCAGCGATATCATTCTTCGATGAAAAGATCTTTCTTTCATGTCCCAATGTCAACGTCTTGCAGAAAAGCTTCGAGCTTCTCAAAAGGAAGTTCTCGCTGGCGGGCTACTCGTTGCAGGTACTGTTCAAAGGCTATCCTTTCGCTCCGCAATTCTGGCGATTCAATCTAGTCTTCGCTGCCTCAGACGAGACACGGCTCATCAAAGACCTCAAGGCGTACACTGATACTCACAAAGACCAGCTTGGCACGACACGATCTGCCTGGGGAAAGTTTTACAAGGTCTCCGGCTTCGAAGAAAAGAGGGTCTTTGCGGGCGAACTTCTGCTCCTCACCGAAAAGGGAAAACTCACTGATGCAATTGCAGCCCCAAACTTCTGTGGTGCAAAGCCTATCTTGAGCGACTTAGCTTGCATATAGTGAAGCGCTGCGCTCCTGCTCGTCTTGCATCAACTTCGCCACCCGAGGAGAATATAATGACCCCCGCTCGGCATCTCCGACTGCCTCTGCCTTCCAGGCTAAATCCTCTCGTCGTACATGTCCAGCTTCAAAACGCTTTCCCAAAATCAGTCATGATTCTCCTTCAGCCCTTCGTGATCTTTGGCTGGGCTTCATGCATAGTCAAATGTGATCGTGAATTGATTCGTGGATCGGTCTCTGACAAGAATGATGAACTCTGAGAGACACTTTGCGATTTGTGACGCCTGGCGATTTCAAGTTTGGCTATGTTGAATCTTGCAAAAGCTGATGCGGATGCCAACCTAGTCATTGCAGCCAGTTTTGCGCTCAGCGCGGAAGGCCGAGTCGCAAGTGCCTCACGAACCTGGTCTGTCAATGTGATTCTGATTGCGCATATCATGTCCATTCTGTGCAAGCGCGATCGTTTGTGTGGGCCGAACAACGTCCCACTGCAGGTTCGCCCACTCATTGCTGTCCACTCTGATGTAAAGTAGAGCGCATCACCGTGGGCGGTGGGTTGGTGGTTCCACGGAGGGAACGCGAGCGTCGCTCTTGCCGACATATGCAGGGGCAGTCGGCGACGTTTGCATGCTATCTTCTCTGCCAACTCTATCATCGAATGTCGCTGAGCATCGATGGTGGCGCCAACGCAACGGATCTGACGAGCGTCCAGCACTGCACTCCCAAACGTGAGCACTACTGGAACATGAAGGTATAAAAAATACGCTTTCGGAGACTTGGAGCTCAAAGCGTCAGCCCAATACTCTCCCAATTCTCAGAGAGCTGCCCCCCTAGCGATCAAAGCGTCCCAAGAATCATGATCGTCTTCAGAACGCAAGCCTGCTTTATGCTAGTCGCTCTGTTTGCTGGGCTGCTCTCGGTTGCGGCTCCTGATCAGCTCCAACCGCACGTTCTCGATCAAGCCATGGACGAACAGGCGCACAATCTGCACAGGAATGCACATCCTCACGCCGTCTATAGCCCCATCACGCCAAGGTACTACTGGCCTCCGATCAAAGAATTCAAAGGCAAAGCCCTCCAGCTCGCAGATCGTCTTGGTGCCATCAAAGTTGGCCACCATTACACTCTTCTTGGCGGTAAGACGACTTGGTTCTCGAGTGTGATTCGTCATCATGATGATCTTGGAAGGGAGCTCGGACTGGGTCCGCAGAAGCATGCTATCGCTCAGTGGAGGCACGCTCCAGATGGAAGAACATGGCTCGTGAAAGTGCAGGAGTTGAAAGGTCCGGCGCCCGAGCACATGTTGAAGCCACTGAAGGAGGTTCTTGAGAGCGATGAGCGGGGATTCAAGGAGCCAATCTCGGAGATGCTGACCAGAGCTCGACTCTAACTTGCTACGCTTCAACACATGCTCGAAACCTCTTCGGTTACGCCTTGCCCTTTTGGCCAATGTCAAGATCAATGTGCTACCGACGATCCCACGACCCGGTGGGCTGAAGTGTTCAGTATGGATGGCAGCTCATTCGTCCAGCATGTCTTGTTTCCCGTGTCATCATCCAAGCTCGTACCTACTCAACATCACCGCATCTTCAAAGCCTGTGGGTGTGTCTTTATGTGCTTACAAGGTCCGATACTGGCTGCAGCTCCACGATGGGTCTTGTCACGTATCATTCCTTTGTGAGTTGAGTTGATCTCAAGTTCGAGACTCTGACTTGTTCGCGCAACAATTGCATACAAAGCCCACATTTGCGTCCCCACGTGCTGCTTTCTGATCAAGCTTTGCTGGCTATGCCCAATACCTGGACCAATGTGTTCTAGACTAAGCATCATGTCATGGTGTCCATTCATGTACGTCACGGCCAGCATCACAATGCAGTATGTGGTGTCGGTCGTCAATGGTGGGCGTTCGACCGTATCTTTGGTGAAGCTCAGAGGATCATTTTGAGCTTCGCCTGCAACGTATAAAGCGTTCAATCCAGCCCCGTCCAAGCCCTTCGCTACTTCGACCCATTCTCTTATCAGAATCAACTTGCTCAAGATGAGGTCTGTCCATCTTCTTCTCTTCCAAGCAATCCTGTTATTCGTCGCGACTGCCTCGTTTGCAGCCGCGGGAAGTAGCTTAGGCGCTATCGAGCACTACATGCACGGCACAGCCATCGATATCTACAAAGACGCCTTCAAAAAGGCCGATAGACCGTTCCGGCCACTTCGAGACCTCCCAAATCCCGAGCTTGTCAAGGATGAAGCTTTGCATCAGGCTCGTCAATACGGCGTCATGAAAGTTGGCAAAGCATTCCTGCCTTTTGGCAGAAAATCGAGGTACTTTTCCAGTGTCATCGAGCCTGATCAGGCAATGTATCAGAAGTTATTGGATCACCACGTACAGCCAATCGTCACTAGGTTCCATGGGGTCGGTCTCTGGAGGAAGAAGGCGGATGAAATCAAACTCATCAGGGTGGACTGGCTTGAAGGTTATCCCGCTCGTTATCCCCTCGATCGCAATCACAACCCATTGCAGTAGAGTTTCGAAACTGATCAACAGCATGGACAGAATGTTGGTCCACCTGGGCTCAAGAACCTTCAGTCCGGTGTCAGAGAATGAGAACAGATCAGCACGACCATTCGCAGTCGTCTCACACATACTGCAGGAGGGTTGACATTGCTGTGAGCAATGCAAGGGCTCTCCTTGCGGGATTGAGACGGTAGGCGATACCCTCGAAAATGCTCACTTGCCCACCGTGTACGCTCGTTGCTTTACCTCGTGGAAGTCAACACCTTGAGAAACAGAATGCATCGTAGAGCGTATCAATCAGTATTGTTGTGGGAATTGCAAAGTGTTTTGCAGCATCGAAGTAAGAAGATTGGCCAGATGTTATGGTCAACAAGAGGAAGATGGGACGAGGAACGGTTTCTCATCCCACGCTGCAGGATAGCCAAGGTTATGTGGCAAATATTACGATCGTCCGGCTGCAGAAATAGGCCTCCAGATCGGACCAAGCCTGGTCGGTGCCCATTTATAGCTCTAGGCTGAACCGATCCTCGACGAAGACATGTCAAGTTCTTCCGTTCCATCCGTTCGACATGAAGATTCTTAGCTACTTTTTCAGTCTATCTTCGGTGCTTGTATCCTTCCTCACCTTATTGGCTTCTGCTGAGCCAACAAGCATAGTGGAGCAGTACATGTACCAGCAGGCAGAGGAGATGTTTAAGCACATCTTTGCGGACCATGGGAGAAAGTACCGCCCGAGCTCGGCGCTTTTGGACGACAGAGTGGTGCGCGACAACGCGCTCAGGCAAGCCTACCTGAAGGGCATCATGCCTCTCGGCAAAGCTCCGTCCTTTATCGGCGGAAAGTCAACGTACTTTGCTAGTCTGATCCAGCCTGATGAGGAGCTGAAAGATCTGCTCAATGTACGCGGAATGAAGCGAAACGACCGGGATTATCACGGACTCGCCGTCTGGAAAATCAAGGACGGAGAGCCTAAGCTAGTACAAGTAGACTGGCATGATTTCCCCGCTCCGAAGTACCCCCTCAGTATGAATTCGGAGGTGCTTAAAGATGCAGCAAGAGGGTTGCCAGACTCGAAGGGATCTTCAGGTTCCAGTGATGTCTGACAGCATAGACTGGGCGTGGAAAGTTGACTCGCGCCTCCATGCAAAGGCTGACGGTACGATGACAAGCTTGACTGACGCTTTGCCATCTACAGCAAGGGGTCGTTCGGAGCCAAATCAGCGCCTTAGGTGAACATGTCTCATGTGTCTACGCCACTTATGCTGTTGCAACACTTGGCTTCCTTCGCATGCAACGTGCTCGGCTGTGAGCGTCTTCCCAGCTGCCTTGAAACGTGCAGTGTTGCGTGAAAATGAACTGACCGTCTTGGTAACTGTATCGGAGGAAGGTGGGAGCTATCGTGCCAAGCGCGCGTTTAATTCCTCTAATACCTTGACGGAGGAAGGCTGAGTATGTTTGCAACGAGCGGGAAGAGCTACATAGAGTCTCTGCGAGACACTCCCGTTGAGTCCAGTCTGTCCCCTATACATGGTCTGAATCCCTCAACTCGACTCAGGAATATCTTTGCTCACACACCAGTCGTAGGCATGAGGTCTCTCTCCCGCTTTATCACTCATGTCGCCTTCCTGAGTGTCATCTTTGGACACCTCGTTTTTGCGGAGGATCGCTTAGGCTTCTACGACCGATACATGCACCGCAAGGCCAAAAGCACCTACCGATTCGTACACCGCATCTTCAACCAGGATGCAGACTTTCTCAACATCCAAGTACATCCGGCTCTGGTGCGTACCTACGCTGCAAGGGGAGCATCGAGATGGGGAGTCGTGCGTCATAAGCAGCTGCCTTTGGTCCCATCAGGAGTGGTAGGAGACTACTATTCTAGCATCCTTCTGCCGGATCAATCACTCTCGCTAGCTCTACAGCTACCCAGCGACAACTTTCATGGCATGGCCTTTTGGAATGTCAAAGGCACAAAGGCCAAGCTGCTCAAAATCGACTGGCTCAGGGGACATCCAGGAACGTACTACCTCCAGGGTGCGCCAGGTCCTTTGCTGAAGGAAGGCTTCGACGCCCATCGTGTGCTGGAAGATCTCAGGCCTTTCGGCTAAACAACTTGGACGGGATTCTGACCCAGCTGACGACTCTACCTAGTTGCAAGAACGCCCGCAAGGATGGCCATGAACTTCAGAATGCGACAGCCGGCAATAGTCTAATCTGTTGTGCCAAACCACGAAAAAGAGCATCCCGATGAATTTCAACTGATCCTCCGTCAGGTTTCCCCGTGCTGCACGTGTCTGTGATGACCACGTTAACTCTCGACCAGGTCCTGACTGGGGCACACTGACCGCTAGCGGATTCATCGGACCCTTTATAGTTGCCTCGAGGTCGAGCAGATCACAAAAGTGAGTAAAAGTCCCACGCAGCGATCTTAAGCTTGTCTATTGTCAAAGACTCTCCCGCCGAAGATACGGATTTATCCGAAAGAGGCTGGTGACTAGCTCCTTAGTGCACTGCCCTTTCATCATCGGTCGATGCTCGAGTCTGACCGGACATTGTGTCTCCGCCTACAAGTCAATTGAACTTGTTTCGAATGCAGCAG
Organism: Pseudozyma thailandica; assembly: GCA_023212835.1. Taxonomy (NCBI): domain Eukaryota; kingdom Fungi; phylum Basidiomycota; class Ustilaginomycetes; order Ustilaginales; family Ustilaginaceae; genus Pseudozyma; species Pseudozyma thailandica. The sequence continues at coordinate 142,519 of JALCCH010000025.1, forward strand.
TGAAATGCAGGTTCCGAGCTCCCGTGAGTCGAAAGCTCCAGCACAACGGAAGCCAGGCTGTAAGGGTCAATGCAATGCAAAACGGTAGCCCCAATCCTTCTATTTCTGTCATCACCATGTGGTTAGCTATCCGAAATCTCGTCTTTCTCAATTTGACACTTCTTATGGCTGCCGGCGTCCAGGCTCATATGAGCTACCGGGACCGAGTGAATTGGCATAAAGCTATCAAGCTATACTTCGAAATGCATGGAGGAAGCCCTGTCGGTTCGTCACGAACAACACTCGACCATTACTCGTACGTCGAGGACCTCGAGAGCAAGGCTCTTGCGCACGCTAGACAACACGGCGTTCTGCCTATCTCGTCCTACCTCTCCGGTCCTCTTGCCGAAGGAGCGCAACGTGAGCGGACATCCTACTTTTCGAGTGTCATCCGACCTGCCAACAAGCGCTTCGGTCGACCCGTCACTGAGCTTGCTCAGCAGATGGGTTTGACGCACAAGAGTGCTTTTGCTTTCTGGCGTTACGAAGGAGGAAGATTTCACTTGTTGCACATCGATACGCTGGCCGAGTATCCTGCCATAAACTGGCCTCTCAAGCCTCTCGACGTTGTTTTGGGTCACCATTGAAGCTGCGTTTGCTCGGTCTGCCTTCGAAGGTTGAAAGAATCCTCGCACATTTTCCTTTCAGCCTTTTCAAATAAACAGATTTAGGGGCCAAAAATTCTGCCGCACAAATGTGAGTGTAAATTCCTCCGATAGCCGAGCTGTCAAATAGAGCAAGCTGTACGACAAGACCGGACCAACGGTGCCGATCTTCAGTTGCGATCGTGCCACCATCGAAGCTTTTCGAACATCGACTCGTGAAGTAAGATACTTGATTGACGCGGTAGGCCCCGAGTTCATGTCTGCTTTCGCTTCTGTGAACTCTATGAAAGCCTCACAATCTTGTGCCCAAGGCGCTCGGAATACGACCTCGACCGTAAGAATCTAGTATCTGAATCTGAAATGAGGATGGTCGCTGCCCAGTAGTTCTGGCGCTACGGATGGTGAGCCTTCCTTTTGCATAACCCAAAGCCGATGATCGCGCTTTCCGGCTTCTCTCTGCTGATTCTCCCACCGCTGCCAGCACACCAAACCAGTGATGACTGCAATCATGATTACCCCTCCAGCGCAGTTCATCGCGTTTCCAGGTAAAAAGTCGGGCGCAAATTTGTTGACGTAGGTCCAGGTACTGACCATACCTCCAATGTTTCCGATGAAAACAATCACCGCAATCGCTCCAGCTCGCTCCGTATCGCTGTTGGTGTTGGCTGCGACAAAAGCCGGGAGCATAGCACCTTGGGAGTAGCCGCCGGATGCGACCAAGAAGCAGGCGAGATAGAGGACCTTGAGGTTCTTGCTGCCCAGGAAGATCGAGTACCCCAGCACCATGAGCAGAATAGCAAAGATTAGAGTCTTGGATCTCAGCTGAAATTTGGAAGAAAGATACGACAGACCAAGGATTGCGAGAGAGCCCGCAATCATGGGCGGCACAGTGAGAAGCTGTTGTTGGATGACGCTGTACTTCGGTGACGGGAACTCGTTGTGGACCAAGGTAGGTAGGAACACTGAGATTCCCTGGATCGCGACGTTGCCAAAAAAGGAGATGGTGCAGCAGCAGACTGCGGTGGTAGACGTCATGCCTTTCCACATGAGCCTTTTCCGTGTCTTGTCGACGAGCTGGGCCTGACCGACGAGTTCTGATTTTATACGAGCTTCTAGGAAGACTTTCTCAGAGTCTTTGAGCCATGGTGCGGATGAGATCGAGTGAGTGAGCAAAAAGTAGCCAGAGATACCGACTAGCATAGTGAGTAGACCTTCGACGAAGAAGATCATCTGCCATGACTTTACGGATCCAATGTGATCGAGCTTGAGGATGCCTGACGCGAGCAGTCCACCAAAGGCGCCTGCAGCTGGTGCGGCAGCTAGGAACAATCCGATTCTGAGCACAAGCTCGTCCTTCTTATACCATCTACTGAGGTAGAAAGCTGAAGAAGGGAGTGCGCCAGACTCTGCGACACCGAGAAGGAACCGAATCGCCATAGCCGCGTGGTAAGTCTTGACGAAAGCCATGCTCATCGTGAACAGTCCGAACAAGAAAGTCATGGCCGGGATCCACCGTCCGGGTCCTATGATCTTGGTAAGAGCAGTGCTGGGAATCTCAAAGATCGTGTAGGCAGCAAAGAAGACGGTGTTGAGGATGTTGAATTGGTATGACTTCGGGTTCATACCCAGATCCTTCTCCAATCCTGCGATCCGTGCATTCCCGATATTTGACCTGTCCAGAAAGCAGCAGACGTATAGTAGAGCAACAACGGGGACGATCGTGAAATCGACCTTTCGCACCAGTCTTTGCTCTGCTTGTTTGTCAAAATCTGGTGCTGCGTCTTGAGCTGCAGCAGTCTGGCGGGTGTAAGACTGGTCGACTTCTGTTCCAACGCCATCGTGCTTTGAGAGTGAGCCTTCCTCCTTCTCCAGCTCAGATGCAGATGGAACGGCATACCGGTAGATCGCTTCCATGTCAATAGAAAGGAGCCTGGGACTCGGCATCGTCTGTCAATGGAAAGCTTCGTGAGTGTTTGAGAGCAAGGAGAAAAGGTATGGAGGAGGGCGGGAGAACGATAAGACCTCGGCAGGGAAGATAAAGTGGCAGTCGGAGGATCGTAGGGATGGCAGCACGGATGAAACTGGTCAGCCTTAGATTGGCTCTCCTCGGACTCGCTACCGATAAACTGAGTGAAAAGCGGACCGTTGTGCCCTTTCTAGCTTCTGTTCCAAAATACAATACGAGTCCGCGAAGAGCCACCGAGCTTGATGATGTTGCTCAGCTTTAATAGTTACGGTTTGCCTCGTGATTGGGGATGAAGATTCCCGCAAAGGCAAACCCTTCCAGGCAGAACGGATCAGTATGAAGAGGGTCCGGCCGATGTGAATGATGCACGCTGAGATGAAGTACGTCGATGAAGTCCAAAAAAATTCGACACACCGCCAATGGCTACTTGGGCCTCTTCCGATCAAAGAGTGAGCTCGCACTTGCGAAAGGAGACATGCAAGGCTCTGTTCGCGTCGTGTCGGCCATCTTCGTAGGTGTCCAAGTACCCACATACCGGAGCGTTCATTAAGCCGTGTTCTCAAGAGAGCGTAAGAGGCACTACAATGCCGAAATCATTCGCGATTGTTGGGCTCGAGAAGATCTCGAGATATCGGTGGGAGTAGGAAGAAGATTGTGGCACAAGCGTGTGAGAGGCTGTGTCGATTTCGACCCACAGGCTGAATTGAAGTGGCGCTGAGCACCAGTTCACACGGCGTCATGTGCACCACCGGTCAACGAAATGCGTCTCGACGGGAATGAAATAAGCCGGACTACCCAGAACGCCAAAGCACCCAAGCCTAGAGGGGAACGAGCACATTAAAGAGGCTCAATACTTTTATCCGCCTTCTCATCCTTCGTCCCTCGACGACATATCTTCCCTCCCAAGTTCCCATTGATGAGACGTTCAAGCTTTCAAGGCTTCTTTGTCATAGCCTGTGTGGCCATTCATGCTGCTCTCGGTGTCAGCGAGCTGCCAGATCACCTGCAAATCGAAGGCAAGATGTCGGATCGTGCGATCAACAAGTACATTGAAGTGCACAACGATCAAGACCTGCCTTTCATACCGCTTGAGGATGTCGACTACCGACACATTCCAGACAGGCAGCTGGAATCGGACGCCCTGCAGCTCGCAAGAGTGAGAGGTGGGCTTTTCGTCGGGTGGGCTCATAATCCTCTGCCAAGTGAGCAAGCCGTCTACTTTTCGACTTTGATCAGACCAGAAGACGAGCTTGGACAGCGCATGCGACTGCAGAACCACATTGCTCTGATTCTTTGGCGGAAGAAGCGCTTTGCTCAGCCAACAAAGGTCGATATAGATACAGTGCAAGATCTTGGAGCGGTCTGGAACTTTCAGCCTTTGGAGCATGTCTTTGCTCGCCGATACTGAGCTTCTTTGTAGTCTTGTTCCGTGTCCGCGTTATGAGCGCATCGATGCCAATTGTGCAGAGCGTGCTCAGTCAGCTGAGATTGATCCCGTATGAATAGGCAGAAGCGACATTGTTAAGGCTTAGGACAGACTTGGTAGTCTCAAGACATCCCGGGCTTGCTTCATCACGGATAATGTACAGTATACATACAGCGAAGATTGATTGTCTTGATTCACATCTGACAATTGTGACGTGTCCTTCGAACGAAAGCTCTGATGCCTGCGAAAGCGCCGGACTCGTCAAAGCTCTACAAACAAGGGACTTCTAGACTGCATCGAGGCCTCATACACAATCAGGTACAGTATATGGACTTGATCGCCTGCTCGTCTCTCGACATGGTTCGGCCTCTTCACTTGCTATGCCTGCTGCTACTGCTCTTCGTTCCCGCCTCGATCGCCGGAGTGGAACTTCCTCCAGAGCCATTTGATCAAGATGCGATCTGGAGAGGCGCGTTTTGGAAGTATATGTCCATTCACGAAGACCAAGACTTGCCATTTCTTCCCGTGCTTCCGACCCTAGAGCACTACCGTCACATCCCCGATCTCGAGTCGCAGGCGCTGCAGCTGGGAAAAGATCGAGGCGTGCTTTTCGTGGAACGTACTCGGTCTCCTCTTCCGAACGAACAAAACCTCTATTTTTCAACCGTCATTCGTTCGCAGGACCCACTGGGACAGCAACTGAATCTGGGCAACAAGATCGCGCTTGCCTTTTGGAAGAAGGGCCTGCAAGGGCCAAAGCTCATCGAGATTGATACTTTCATTGATCAAGGCGTCGACTGGAACCTGAAGCCATACAGAGCAATCGTAGGTCACCTCTGAGACGTCCTACTTCCTCCGACCCCTCCTTGCTTGTAAGCACGTTAGGCTTGTACTGCAATCTTAAAAGTTAATGATTTGTGACGCACCTGGTCTTAGGAGAGATTGGATAATCTGACGAGGCATTGCGCTACTCGACAGCGTAGGGCGAGTAGAACAGAGACGACTACGGCCACAGCGCCGCCAAACACCGCCATCCTTGAATTCACAGGTCCACAATGTTGCACTACAAACGTGACATCCTGCCTATCGCCACTTCCAACACTGCTGCGGGGATCACATCGACGAGAGCAAGGTGCATACGGAACTGCTGTGATCGAGCCAAAGCTTCACTGCGCAGTCATGGAGTACTAGTGAGAAAAAGTGACGAGCAAAGAGAGCAACTCTGAAGTATTTTCTCTGATATCACGGTGGCGCAATGACTGCATGGTGTGCTGAACTGCAGGCGTGTAGCGATATGAAACACTTTGCTTTAATACGCAGAGTTCGTACTTGCGATCTCTAACAATTACGTTCGACCCTCATTGTTCCGACCAAGTCAATGAACAAATATATTCCAATCTGGAATTGCTGATGCAGGATGGCAGCAACACCGAGATTGAGTGCGGCAATTGTCAGTTTGAGCGCATGATGAGGTTACGATAGCTTCTCTCGTGGGTGCTAATGCTGGGTTTCCAACCATATTGTGCTGAGTGGCGGGCACAGCCTGACCTGGCAGAGCAATTTCCAGCTGCAGAGCCTTGGGCGTATATAAGTTCGATATTTAATCTACAGCCTTGCAGTATCCGCCGCTTCAGAGACCGCTTCTTCGTCATTCTCTTCTCCTCGCTGCTTTCAAGCAACTCTTTACGATGTCGGCTATGGAAGAGGCCAATAAACATGAAGGGGCAACTGCTGAGGTGAAGGAGGTGAGTGTTGATTCAGTCTTTCATCATATCATTTAGCCACAGCATGGCAAATAATGGGCAAGTCGCTGACAACGTAATCGAAGCCCTTAATGTATCATCAGGAGGCTATGGCTCCTGACTCAGATTCTACGCTGTTAAAAGGCACAAAGGCAAACGTAGACATGTGGTGGCAAGAAATGAGCACTGAAGATACCGACATCTGCCCAGAGTACATCACCAGTATGATGGACCCCTGGTCCGACGAGCCACTTCAGCACGTTTTTCGGCTCTCGTATGCTCATGGAATGACTAGATTCACCGATGAGGCTAGAAAGGACATCATCGCTCAAATTGGAGGCCGGTTCCTCGACACAGATGCCTACTATCAGCCAGAAGTGACATTTGACGGCGACAAGGTCCGCATCTCCTCGCTCAGTCCTCAGCTTCTCAACCTTTTCTGGGAATTTCCCCCATCGTTTGACGGCATTCCACTGGAGATGGTCTCCAAGGGGTTTCCCTTTACCGAGGCTTCGATGTACTTTGCTGAAGGTTTGCCCGCAATGACCGAACGCGAGCTTTACGCCAAGCTTGACGCCTTCGATGTCTTCACTAACTTCCAGCCTTTGATGGTACTAGCCCGCCTCTACGAGGTGGATGGCCTTGACTCTGGCTCAATATTCTCCGGAGAGATGATTGTCATCGGCAAAGATTCTTCTCTCTGCGCAAAAGGGCCTCGATGCTTCGAGAAAAGAATGATCGAACAGTATCCAAATCAGGAAGAGGCGATTGTGGGCTGCTTCAAGCGTCTACAAGTCTCAAAGTAAGCATACCATATAATGGTAGCGACGATCTTGCTTCTGCAACAGAGTTTAAGTGGCTGCGATAACTGTCAACACTGTCCATTCCAAGCAGACTTCAATGGCTCGCCACTCGAGCTCCACAGCCCTGTCATCGAAATTCGTATGTCTCGTTTCCATGAAGACCTTACTGAATCGATCTCTGTGGGAGCGAATGAAATGCCTGAACGTCTGTCAACATGAACGCAACGCCTTGAGACGAACAAGAGGACGCAGGCAAGCTGGAAAGGACAACGTCTCTCCACGGCTTTACCATAGTCCTGGCGGTGATCATACATTGTGTGAACATTGAAGTCAGCTTATCATCTCAGACAGCAACTTCTTTGAAGACAATGTCAGGAACGATGATTGGGTGTTGCGAGTTTGACGATCGGCGTTCTCACAGCTTCTCATTCATCCTCTCGCCATCAGCCCTTTAAAAGCGGGAGAGCCATCAACCCAGGAGACTTAAGACCGCGGCAGGATCTCGAATCGCTGCTTCTTCATTGTGTCCTGTCATCATCATGATAGCTAGCTTCGCCTCGTTGCGAGTGTGCGGTATCTTTCTAGGCGCATTCTACACTCTTGCCGTGGACGTCGCAGGCCTGTCCCCACTGGACGAGAAGATGAAGGAACTCGCTGTTCGAAAGTACATGCACGGGCATCACGAGCAGGATTTGGTGTACGACCCCGTCTCATTTGCAGACTACGAGCATGTCTCTGACCTTGAGCCCGAGGCTCTCAAGATTGCTCAACAGAGAGGAGCACTGTTTATCGGATTTGAGCCATCTCCTTGGCCAGCCGATGAAGCTGTTTATTTTTCCAGCTTGATCTCCCCCAAGGACCCATTGGGTCAACAAATGCGTCTGCATGCCGAGATCGCCCTGCCGCTCTGGAAGAAGGAGCGCTTCTCCGCTCCAAAGCTTGTTGGAATCGACACGTACGACATGGGTGCCAAGTGGGAGTTTCAGCCGTTGAACCAAGTCTTACAGCGTTTTCACTAGCTCATCATGTCGCTCTACTCGACGTCAGTCTTCGTCGCGAGTCAGAGTCAATCTGAAGACCCATTCTATTCATTCTCAGATTTGCGCCGGCGGTTGTTTCTGACTAGCCATTGTAGTGAATGACGAGCGATCAACGCGAATCTCTTGGATTTGCTGCAACAGTCGCAGGTTGAGATAAGCAAGTGCGGTTTCTCTGATTGTGTATCAGTTGACCAGAGATCAGTGCTTCAGACTGCTGATTTCCCACACTGGCCTCGTGATAGTAACGGTCGTTTTAATAGTCGAATTATGGAGGGCAATATCATCGTCAACGACTTCTTTCTCAACTTCCCACTCACGACTTTGCAAAGCACCTTGTCCTCAGCGTCATTGATGTGTACGAGCAAGGTCTGGAAGATTGACAACGGTCTAGCTGCTGCTGTGACTGACAAACGTTTCCACGATAGTCGGCAACTTCCATGATGCGAAATGACCGTCACTGAAGCTTCATTGAAGAAATTGTGTCGAGCACACTTCGTCAGCAAGCTCAGTCCTACATAAAGGTCCGCAGTGATGGCACAAAGCTAGCGTTTCCGGCAAGAATCTCCTTTGCTGGCCTTCCTGATTCTTGCTCAGTTAGCATGCGCCTTTTTCTGCCTCTTGTCTTCCTCGTAGCTTCATCAGCCCTTGCTGCCGAGCTTCCTGAGCGCGAGCAGCTCCATTCTCGAATCAAGAATGAAGCCGTCGCGCGCTATACCCAACTGCATCAAGAGCAGAACCTGGCGTTTGAAAAGGATGCGACTCCAACCTACCACCAAGCCAACGACCTACTGTCTCGCGCGTATCAACTGGCTCACGAAAGGGGCGGCATGTTGATCAACAGGCACTCGAGTCGTCTCCCCGGCGAGCAAGCCGTGTTCTATTCATCATTGATCTTGCCAGAGGACGAGCTTGGTCAGGATATGCGTCTTGAGCACAACAAGATTGCGTTGGCTCTCTGGAGGCAGGGTCGCTTTGTGGAGCCAGAGATAATTCACATTGACACGGCAAGGCAGGCCAATGCGGCTTGGGTGTTTGAGCCCCTCCAGGAGATCTTGAGTCGCTTCTGATGCCCACGTAGCTGACAACCTACTTTTCTATGTTGATGATGGTTCGATTTGTGTTTCTCGTTTGTCAAAGCAACGCTGCTGATACAGATTGATAATGTCGAAGCCAGGATACTGGTCTGAGAAGCGACGATCGAGTTCTGTATTAGTTTTGATTTGATGATTGAAAACCAAAGGGCTGGAATTACGAGCTCAAAGTGAAATCGTTGCCATTGGCTGACCATGAGATGTGGGGTAAGACATCTCGATGCCAAATGCCAGGCCGTCTGTGGTGAAGCTTGTTCCAGCGTTGCTCGAAGGCTCTGTAGTCTATGCAATAGTCGATATGAGGTGAGACTGTCGTATAGCAGGAGAGAGAGGCCAAATAAGGCAAGTTTCCCAGCGAACGGTCAAGATGTTGGTGGGGGGGAAACAGAGTTGCTTCATAGAAGAAGTCGTCATGTGCAACATTGCTCTTGTTTTCTTTCATGAAGCCAGTACGCGCAGTCTCGCATCTGGGACGTTGTCGAACAACGCATCTTCTGAGATTTGATTACGTGATAAGGCTCCGAACGCAATGCAGAGCGATTCTGGTTGTCGGACAACGTGCGAGTGGTCATTTCTGTTGTCTCCGAGCCAATGCCTGCCATCACTGTTTCGATGGCTTTCTCTCTGCGGTGATGGCAGAGGCATCTTCCCCAGCGTTTGCATAAAAGGGCATTACCTTTGACGAGATGGTCAGCTCCCTTGCATCCGTTCAAAAAACGCCTTCAAGGTTCTCAAACGTTCGTGATGATCAGTATGCGATTCCCATCTTCTTTCGTAATCGTTTCAGCGACGCTCGCGACACTGCTTCCGGCTGCGCTTAGCACAGGTGGCGAACTGCCAGCTCGGGAGCCCGTTCATAGTCAGATGTGGGAGAAAGCCATCCAAAAGTATTACAAGGTGCATGATGAACAGCATCTGCCGTTGGACATTGACGCCAACCCTAATTACCATTGGAGAAACGACGTGCCATCTCGAGCGTATCTGCTTGCTCAAGAGAGGGGAGCGCTTTACGTTGGTCGAGCCGCGAGTCGATTGCCAGGCGACCGAGCTCTGTTCTTTGCGAGCTTGATCCATCCGGACGACGCTTTGGCGCACGACATTGGGCTTGGGAACAAGATCGGTCTGGCGCTTTGGAGAAAAGGCCGCTTCAGCAATGCTGAGCTACTTGAGATCGATACTGCCACAAATGCAGAGGCGGCTTGGCAGTGGGAGCCCTTGCATCAGCTTTTGCGTCGCATCACTTGAGCCCGATTGTCATCTCTCGCCTCAGATTCTTCTTTGCATGCCATGATCAGCCGCAATTCCCATTGTCTCGTCTATGACATCGAGTTTGAAGATACTGGTATACACATGATGACAATGTGACCACACGACAAATGATCCATTGTGACAACCGCTGCCAAATCACTGATGTAGACCAAATGCTGAGTATCAACGACATCCGCGCCTGCGTCGAACCATTCGAAGCTATGAATAGCGGTTCATTTTCACTTCCTCGCTTCCTCCACCTAAGTCAACCTCCATCGTCAACATCAACTAGAGAGCGTGAGACAGATGCGAATCAAGCAGTCATGGAGGTTTCCGCACTTGGAGAACAATATGCCTAACCCACATTGATCAACGCGTCGTCAAATGTGGCTCTGAGGTGTTCGAAAGATGATGCTCTTGCTTCCGACGCCGTGAGAATGTTGTCAGGATCGGCGAAGATGTGCTCTTTGACTGAAAGCATTCCGAGCGATGCTCTGATTGTCACGAGCTTGAGACTACGCACTTGAACAAGGATCGCTACTTAAAGACCTAGGAGGTCTTGAGCGGATCAGCCTTGTGTCGATCCGTAGATACAGGTATTGAACTTTCACTACATCCAGCATGTCTCCAAACTTGCTCTTACTTCTCCTCTGCGGCAGCTCGGTGCTGGTTGCCTCTGAGCTGCCTAGCCGAAGTCAAGTCAACAACCGCATGTGGAATACAGCTTTAAGCCAATACATCGACTTGCATGAAGTGCAGGAGCTTCCGTTCATACCTGACCCTAGGCCAGAGCGACATTATCGTTGGGCGGAATGGATGGATGAGGAAGCTCATCAGTCAGCCCAAGAGCGGGGAGGGATGTACGTCGGTAGGGAGGGTAGCCGCCTCGCCGGCGAGCAGGCCGTGTTCTATGCAAGTGCAGTGTTTCCAGAGGATGCGCTCGGTCAACAAATGCGACTTCGTCACAGAGTCGCCTTGATCCTTTGGAGGAAAGGCCGCTTCACCCCACCACAAATTATCGACGTTGATACCGCTAGAGATGTGGGTCAAGGTTTCAACTTTGAGCCCTTGCAACAGATCGTTCATCGTGTATTCTGAGCTTTGAGTTGCTCTCACGCAGCTGATCAGACCCCGGGTTTAGGTCTTGTATCAAGAGTGCTTGTCGTTGCTCATCCCCCTTGTCTTGCGAGTCTGTGATGCTCGAGTCTGTTATGGTCGAGATATGCATCAGATTGGCGGTCTTGAGGTGGGTCAAGATGCGGTCCTGAGCCAAGACCACCAGTCCTGAGTAGAATCCAGTCTTTTTCCCATAATGTGTGAATTCAGAACGCATGAATTCAAAGGATGCTCGTCACGGCGAGCATCAGCTTGAACTTATAACGCGCTCAGTATGCGAATTCTCCTCTACTCGACTGACAAAGGGCTTTGAGCGTAGTGCACTTCCTTACAGTGTGCATGTTGTGGGTATCGATGGCTGAGAGGCATTCTTCGCATGGTCCAATTGGATCCGGAAAGAGAGGTTTCGAGCCAATGCTGTGAAGTATCTCGCGACGGGCTGAATGTTTACGGTGACTTGATAGCCCGGCTATAGTACAGAGGAATTCCAGTATATGATAACGGAGGGAACAAAGCGGTCAACCTCCATGCAGAGTGCTGATGAAGACAATTTCGTCGCCGTCTTGCAAAACATAGTCGCCTTCACCCTCGAGTTCCCAGTCGCCGTTGTTGATCAAGACCAGAATGCCAGGTCGACTGTCAGGGCCAATATTGAGGGTCTGTGCGTCAGTGATGAGGTCGCTCAGATATCACCGTGTGCTTCAGATACTTACACGGTGTCGCCGTCGACAAAGAGCTCTTCTCTTTCTGCAATGAGGTTTTTGCGGATGTATTCGATGAGGGCAGTGACATTGGTCGGGTTGCCAGATGCGTCGTTGCGTGGTAATGTGATCTTGTGCTTTTTCTCATGCGGTGGTGCTAGCAGCAGCTCGGTGCCGCCTCCGAATTCGACGTTGATCCGTAATGTTTCCTCTGACATGTTACCAAGTGCTATCGTCAAGAGTGATGGCAGTGTAGCTGCAAAGTCGAGCGAGCGAGAAAGTGGTCAAAAGAAGAACCAGAAGAACAAAAGAATGACTTGTCAGGGTCTGTTCGTGTTCCGCATCCCGCATTCCGCAATCCGCAATCAGCAAACCGCCGAATTGTCCACTTTACATCCCAGAATGTGTGGCCGAAAATCAGAGAGCTGCTTCTCGCACCTAAAAATCGGCATGAGCCCGATCTTTGGGTGACAGCTTTCCGAATCAACCGTAAACTTAAAGCGAAAATTGGGCGCGCAATGACTTCATCCCAACTTGTGTTTTTGTGCAACCATCTCAGGTCGGCTCATACACATCCTTTTTTCGATGCAGACGGGACAACTCGACGATCTCAGTGAGGCTTGTGGTCATCAGATGTCGATCTAAGCGAGCGAATCTCGCAGGCCGGCGGCATCGCTCCCAATCAACAACGATCGTATGGCTCACAATTAGCCACTGCATTGCAGTATTCTGAGCTCCAAAGTGGGTCTTTTAAGTGTATATTCTGAGTGTGCACGTCACAACTGACCGTCTTGATTCAGCATGTGCTTGTCACATCCTGACGCATCCCAGCTCTATTCTGTGACGCATGGTGGATGGTGGCACATGGCTCTACCGGCATGGGTCCTGTCTAAGCGACCGGCGGCGGCCTAAAATCTCTTATCTTGCAGTCTAACTTCGTGAGCGATGACGCTCTCTCACATGTCCACGCCCAATTTCAGCTCTTGTCTTGGAAAATAGCCGTCTCGCGTCAATCTGCCTTCTTGCCTCGATTGACGTTCTGTTCCACACTCGGTGCCTGTTTCTCCCCCGCGTCGCTCTGTCTTGTTCCCTCGTGTTTTTCCCTTCATCAGCCCATCTTGTCTCACTTACAGCGCTCTTGGGCCTGAAACGCTTGACACTCCGACTTGGTGCACAGCCATTCAGACAACCGTTCTTGCTCTTCCCTCTCCCCTCTGCTCGCTCTTGCCTTTCCCTTCAACCACGACTTTGTCTCTCAGCGATCACTCTCTGAGCATATACCCCTGTTGACGCTATCTACCATGGCAACGACACAAGTACGAACAGTGCCCCCGGTCATCGAGGCAAAACGAGAGTCTCAGAATAAGGAATCCGAGTCTCGATGCCATAAAGAGTCTAGCAATGGCAAACCTGACAAGCTTATGAGTCAGGACAACATCGATGATCAACAACATGACGACAAGAACAATACAGCATCAAGCAAAGATGAGAAACGTTCCGGCGACACCGAAAAGCCGCACGAGCATGACCACAACAACGACAAAGACAAGGCCGCAGCTCTTCTCATCCAGCGCAACTATCGAGGGTATCGAACACGTAGACAACTCGACGGATGCAACATCTCTGCCGATACTCGATGGTCTGATGCAGTCCATCGTATGCGCCTAGAGCAAGCGAACAAGCAATCTCACACTGGCAAGAATGATGCCACCTCACGCTGGAAGAGGGGCAAGTTGCTTGCAGGCCAGCTCTCTGGCGCTGAAAAGATGGACTCGCCGGACAAGGAAGGCAATGCCGACGAACCCGTTGAAGGCGGTCCATCCCTTGCTCCCGCCAAGACGGATGATGGCGAGCATTCGATCGTCAATGCGGATACCAAGGTCGGAGATGTACCGGGAGCGCAGGAAGGTGGCAAGGTCGACAACATTCGAAGCATTGCCGAAAAGAACCAGAAAGGTCTCAAGCTCATCGAATGGTGGACTCGAGGTGGCAAGGCGCAGGAGCTCAGCAAGATGATGGAGGAGCAGTACTGGCTCGAGATGGTCGACCGCAAACACCGCTATGGATCCAATCTGAAATACTACCACAAAGCATGGCAAGAGGCCGACACCAACGATAACTTCTTCAGATGGCTTGATGAAGGCGACGGCAAAGAAGTCGATTTGGACGATTGCCCACGACAACGTCTGGACTCGGAGTGCGTCATCTATCTCAGCTCAGAGCAAAGGCGCAACTACATCGTCGATATTCAAGATGGCAAACTCATGTGGCGCAGGAACGGCAAGCCTGTCGATACTGCACGTAACAAGCACAAGGATCTTGGCAAGGGTAGGGGCATCGTTGACATTGGCGAAGAGGAACAGCAGGAAATTCGCAAAGACAAGGAACGTCGAGCGCTCGAGCGAGGTGTGTCCGAAAGTTCGCTCGATTCTTACCTTGATGGCACCTCTTCGTCGTCGTCCTCTTCATCCAGCGATGGCGAGGAGATGACCAAGGAAGAAAAGAAGGACGAAGCTAAGCATTACCAGTCTAAGCGCAGTGGCAAGTCGCGTCATCTTGACGCGCTCAATTCGTCCAATTGGTCCGACATGTTGCTTCGAAAGACGATTGGCAACAATACTTGGATCTACGTCTTCAACTCCCGTCACGAACTCTATGTCGGTCTCAAGCAAACCGGCTACTTTCAACACTCGTCTTTCCTGTATGGCGGTCGCGTCCTTTCTGCGGGACTGCTCAAAGTCGACAACGGAACACTTACCTCGCTGAGCCCGCTTTCGGGTCACTACCGCGCAGGTACTGCGCATTTCCGCTACTTTGTCAAGAAGCTGCAGGATTCGGGTGTCGACCTTGACCGCGTCACGCTGTCCAAGAGTCTACTGATGCTAGCCGGAATGGAAAAGTACGGTAAGACCATGAGTAAGGTCAAGTCTTCCAAGAAGCAGGATAAGAAGAAGAAAGAAAAGAATCGTACGGATGTTGGGGATGACGAGGAGGAGGAAGATGATAAGTTGTCGTTAGGTCAAAGGCTGAAAGAGAAGCTCAAAATCGGATCTAGGAAGCATAAAGACGACGAGGCTGATGCAGGAGCCGATGCCGACACGGAAGATAAACCAAGTGGATTTGCCAAGATAAAGGACAAGCTCAAGCATTCTTGATGCTCATGATACCCTGCAATGTACACATTTGCATGCTTGTTTCGAATGGTCAGAAAAGGTTTGCAAGAGACTGGTATATTATGATTACAGAAGAGAGCAGATTGGGCCGAAGAGGTGGTTTGTAGAGTCTAGAAGTAGGTATAGCTCCTATCGTGCGACCCGAAGATGCTCAGAGTCAAGTTCCTACCGATCCCGCTTGCCGGGCTTGACACTCGGTCGAACTCGAATGGGCCCACGCTTTCCAGCTCGCTTGTCCAGGTTTGGGTAGTGTATACGCTCGCCGTTTTCTCTGGTTGCTCCTGCTTGACTTGGTGATTCTGTTGAGTTTGAGAGTATTCCGTGAGCCATTGCGGCTCGTGAGAGACCGGGCGAGAGATGAGACGCTTGAATTGGGCTTTGCGTGCGTCCTCATGCCGCGGCTTGAGAGTGTTGTAGGTTTGAACCGCTTTCTTGATGAGCAGAGGAGACTTTTCATCGTCGGAACAGGCTGAAGAGGATGAAGAGGATGAAGAGGTTGGGGTTCGGCGGTGAGTGGGAATGCAGGAGATTATCGTGCGTGCGACAGTGACCATTGGGTCGACAGAAGGGGAGGTGGTGGGATAGCGAGGCGCGCTGATGAGAGGCGACATCTTGAACTCGATGCGGTTGCTAGGATTGTATGGCTAGGCAAGGGTTTGGGTTTGATGAGAAGCGATCATCTTCCTTGCCCCCAAACCTCCCTCCCTTTATATGTTTGCAAAGGCTCGGAAACATGGTGGTGGGGAGCGATCACATCTCTAATCAGCATGACGATGAGCCAAGTGATAGATGAGCTTTCGGATCGATGGATTGGAGGTTTGACACATGAGTGTGTGGAGGAGGGATAGAGTTCATGCACGCCCACATGAGATCAGCTTCTTGACACATGCTGCCCAACGATCAACCAAGTGTCACTTGTGCGTTGGGTTGAGAACAAAGCCCTTTGAGTTGGGTGATCCATGCGTCGAGTTATGCGGAATTTCAATTGTGCTATGCGGTGTACTGTGCTGTATTTGCGTGTCAAGCGCCCACGCAGAGACCCTTTTGTGTAACACACGACCAACAATCGAGAAGAATGCAACACCACACGACCTTTCTTCTTTCCACCTCCCGTCATCCTCATCACGACTGAGCTCGAGCTTGTAGACTTGCCCGTCATTGTTGGTTCATTACATCTGACTCGACAGACGCTTCGAATTCAGCCGATACGTAGCCATTTCCCACGCACATTATCGACCAAGTGGTGTTCGTAACGATCAAACTGGCTGGCTGAACCAGACAACCAGTCCGTTCCACCAGCTAATTACGGACGACAACCCGCCACTCTTCATTCGGACTGCAATTCGTCTTCTTCTCTCGACCAGGGTAGATCAGTCTTTCCGAACGCCTTGCACGTTCTCGGATCGCAGCTGTCCAGTCTATCCACCATGTCAGCCAATGCCAAATTGTCCAATGGCAAGGCAGGCACAGACTCGCTCAGGAAGCGATCTGCCAAATCCAATTCATCCACCACATCGTCCAAGAAATCGACCAAATCGCATTCATCTAACGCAAAGCTGCGGCCCAAGTCACCTTGGCGATACTTGGCGTGGGCATGCTCGGCTGCTCTGTTCCTCTTGGCTTTCCTCACCTTTCAAAACAATGGCGAGTTGCCAACTTATCTGCTCGGTCGCAAGCCTTTGCGTCAACAACAACCTCCAGATTCATACCCACCACCAAGACCATCACATACTGGCGCGCAGCGAAACAACTTAGAGGACAAGATGCAGCACTACTACCCTTCCAACCAAAGGGGCCCATCACTTCCATTCAAATTGCCGCCAACCCGTCGCCTTCCTGAGCAGCCTTTGCGCCGAGCCGACAAGGACAAGCTCAATGCTGTAGTCGATGCTTTCAACTGGTCTTGGTCAGCGTACAAGCGTGATGCATGGGGTTATGACGAGTACCATCCGATCGGACAGTCAGGTTCGAACCTCGCCGGTGACAAGGGCCAGGGCATCGGTTACACTATTGTCGACACTCTCGACACCCTCCTCTTGATGGGTCTCAAACAAGAGTACGAGGAGGCGCGCGACTGGGTCAGGGACACACTCAATTGGGACGTCGAAGGCAGAATGAATGTCTTTGAGACTACCATACGTACGCTTGGCGGCTTGCTGTCAGCTGCTGCTCTCATTCGCGATCCACCTCATCCTGCGATCACGCCCAACGAAGAAGATGCACAGATGTTTATTCGCAGAGGTGTTGAGCTTGCCGAACGTCTCAAGCCAGCGTTCAACACTCCATCAGGCGTCCCACTTCGGGAAGTCGACTTGCAGACAGGAGAGGCCTTTCCTGACATGAGCAACAACAACTCTTCCAGTCTTGCTGAAGCTACGACTCTTCAGCTCGAGTTCAAGTACCTGGCGCATCTCACTGGCAATGCCGAGTACTGGCGCATCGCAGAACGTCCGATGGAAGTGGTGTTGAACGAAACAAAGCGATTGCCACACTACCAGGGTCTTCTGCCTATCTTCCTTGATCCGATGACCGGTCACTTTTACAACGGAGAGGTCCGACTGGGTTCTCGTGGTGACTCGTACTATGAATACCTCATCAAGCAGTGGCTCCAGACTGGACGCACCGAAGACGTGTACAGGACCATGTACGACAATTCGGTTCGTGGTATAAAAACGCTTCTCACCAAACAGTCGGTGCACTCTTCTCCGCCGCTCATTTATACGATCGAGCTCGCGCCCAGAACGACACCGTGGGGTCAGAATTACATGATGGCGAATCCAAAGCAGGATCATTTGGTTTGCTTTTTGGGTGGAGCAATGATGCTGGGTGCGACTTCGACCAAGGACGTGTTTGGAGATGTGGTCAAGCGACTCCTTCCTCCGATTTCCGATGTGGCGATTGGGGATGAGACGAGCAGGGAGGATTGGCGATTGGGTCACGAACTGACGCGCACTTGCGTCGACACGTACACGCGAACCAAGACTGGATTGGGACCCGAGATTGTGTTTTTCAAGACGCCCTCGTCGGACAAGATGACGGACGAGTATATGCGTTCTCGAGACCGTGCGCCCCTGCCACAGAATGTCGATTGGTACATCAAGCAGCCGCCCCCCTCGTACGATGGATTGCCTAACCCGCTCATCGACGCACGCAACATCCTGCGACCTGAAACGGTCGAGTCGCTGTTTATCGCCTTTTCCCTCACGGGTGATGAGATCTACCGAAAGTGGGGATGGCAGATTTTTCAGGCGTTTGAAAAGCACTGCAAGGTTGAGACGGGTGGCTATTCGAGTATCGACGATGTGGATGCAGATGAGCCCAACAAGATGGATCGAATGGAGACTTTCTGGCTCTCGGAGACGCTCAAGTATCTCTACCTGCTCTTCTCGGATCGAGATTTTTTGCCCTTGAACAAATGGGTGCTCAACACCGAAGCCCATCCGTTGCCCGTGTTCAAACCCACCTTCCCAACCGGTGTAAAGTAGTCACACTTTTTTAGTAGAATTAGAGTTGGCGATCCCAACCTTGATGCAACGTACTGACTGTGTGTATGTGTCTGTCGATCGAATACTGTACTGTACTGTAGATGAATGCTGTTCCGGGGGGGAGAGACGAAGAGTGCTAAGCGAGAAACGTCCACTTCTCCGGCCCCCCCTGAGAACGTTCTCTTCGCATACAGTAGATGGGAAAAGAATTTTTAAGTTGAAAAAAAAAAAAAGAAAAGAAAAGGTGTCAAGCGGGGGGATGATTTGGATCTTCTCAAGACGCTTTCTGTTGCAGCTCCAAGCCCAAGCTCCTTCTTGGCGAGATGTCGTTAGGGTTGCAATGCATTGTAACGCACACAGACATGGTTCAGGGGTGCAAGAAAGGTTGAGATTGAGTGCCGATATCGGCATCTACGTTGCGTTGCGTTGCGCACGGATTTGGCTTGCCAAGCTTGAGCAACATGCGGCGCAGGAGGGAGACAAGGATGTCGAGTGTGATGTGACTTGCATTTGGTACTGAGCCTACCCTCTTCTCTTCGGAGGGTTTAGGCTGGAGGGAGAGGAAGCGTATATATCTACCCAACCTCTCCGCTGCTGTGCTGAAAGATCCTCACCTCAATATCAACTTGTACATTTGAATCGATCGCAACGATGCCAGTCGCATTCAAGACCTCCCTCGCCGCTGTGTCCAGGTACGTGACGTCGCAGAAGGCGCGTGTTCAGGCACAGAACGAGGCCAAAGGCACCACTGGCGGGCCCACAGGTGCGGAGGTGGATGCTCACGTAGCTAGCACTCTCACGCGCAACGACGGTCATCGATATCTTGCTGGTCAAGAGGAATACCTAAAGGATGCAGTTCTTCCCTCGGCTCAGGTCGACGAAGAGGGTCGCACTTTAGGACTCGAAGACCCTCACGAGCCTGCTCTGCAAGACGACCCTACTACCCAAGTCGGCTCCTTCGCCACTGTCCGACCTTCCATCACTCCCACCACCTCGATCGCCGACGCTTCTCTGATTCAAGAAGTGAGCGAGGTAACGTATGGGGCACAAACCTCGATCCCTCTCTTCCCCACGCCCAACCCGGACGGCAACATTTCGTCGCAGATCCTGCCTGTCAACCAGTACGGCTTCACCGACCCGCGCCTGTACGGCGGCACATCCTTCGACCTGGTCGGCAACGGCCTCCACGAACCGCTCAACATCATCATCTCGTCCTTCTCCCACCCCACCCTCCTCACCCGCAAAGGCCTCCAGTCCTACCTCCGCAGCCTCTCTTTCGACCGTGAATGCCTCGGCCTCCACGCTGGAGGCTACCAACAAGCCTTTACCGACCCGCGCGGCTGGCGCGATCAGGAATTCATCTACCGCCAAGTATACACCCCGCTCGACCACGTCTTTGGCACCTGCATAGAGAGTGTCGTCGGAGGAAACCACGCCAGAGCATGGCAGCAGCAGGCAAGCGGTGCATGGTTCATTGCAACAAGCAAGGAGCAAGATGCGAAGAAGAACCACACGATTGTCCCCAACGGGTATAATTTGGGTAGGAATGATCTAGTCAAGCAAGCGCTGGGCAAGGAAAGGGATGGGAGGACGAGTTTCATGTTGGACAGGTACAAGACAGAGGTGGTGTTTGTCGGGGGATTGATGCCGCAGGGAGTGCAGGGGGTGAATCATGATATTGCGGTGGACGGGTTGACCGCGGTGTTGACGGTGAGTGTGGTGGAGGGAAAGGGGTGGTTCGGGGCTAAAGAAGTGGCGTCGAAAAATGCCGAGGAAGTTACTGACGAGGGCGAGGATGCTACTCCAGCTAAAGGAAGTGAAGCAGCTCCAGCTGGAGCAGTGAAGGAGGCAAAGAAGGAGCGTCGCAAGTCGTTTGCTAGACGATTCAGCCTTGGTGGAGCGCCCAAGCACACTGGCGAGGAGAAGGAAGACGAGGTCAAGTCGCAGCCGATTTGGCAGAAGCTGAAGAGAATAGCTGCTCCAAGACACAAGCCCGCTAGCGATGAGGGGCGTGATACTACCTCAGCTACTGCAACCGCTACTGCAGGCGATGGAGGGCCAAGCTCGCTCGACTCTGCCTCCACTGCATTTGACATCGGCCAACACGAATCCACCACTGAGCCCAAGGTTCAGCCTGCCGACCTAGTCGCTGCTGCCCCTACTGCCACCGCTTGATCAGATATGTCTGCATTCCTCGATTTTCCTCTGCACTTTAAAACTCTATAAGCAATACATTGCCAAGTAGGCATACCACGTCCATCATACCCGCAATACCATCTCTATAGCTCTATTGGATTGCATCCTGTTTTTTTTACTTTGACAGCGCCTCTTTCCCTGCCGCCTTGCTCTTGACCACGTCTTCGTTGCCACCCTCGATCTCGCGCTTGACTTTTTCGGTGCAGAACCACAGATCTCTCAACTTGGGCGTGCAATTCTTTTCCAACTCCGCATCCCCCTTTGTCGTGTATTGCTCCAAGCACCTGTCGTAAGCGATGACCTGTGCGACGCAGCGGTTCTTGATCTCGTTGAGCAGAGGCACGGCGGAAGCGGCGCAGCGCGAGAGCTCGGTTTTATATGGTTCGCAGGCGCCGGGGTTCTGTTGGTTGGCAAGGATGCACCGCTGGAAGGTGTCTGTTTAATTGCAGAAGTGGGAGAAGCGCGGAGTGACGGGTTAGAAAACAGCAAACGAGAAAGATAGAGGGACGGCAAGGAGAAGGGCTTACCGAGCTGCTTGCTGCACTTGGCAGCGACTTGGTCTATTGACGATTCCATGGTTGATGTTTGTGTGATCGTGATTCGTAATTAGGGTGTGGCAGGGGAGGGGAGGAAGGGAGGAATTGGTCAGCGTTGAGAAGAAAGTCCTCCACTCTGAGTGGAAGCGCAAAATCACCCGATCTACTGGTTCTCGTCAGGCACCATCGCCGATTTAGGAAGAAATGCCTCCACACCAACACGCGCTAAGCAGCGTTCGTGGTTGTTGCTGCGCTTCGACTCAGCCGACTCACACCTCAATCCTCGCTTCTTCTCAACTCTTCGTACTCGTGTTGGCATCATCAGCTAATTTGAAGATAGACGCAATGGCAAAGGGATCGTCAGCAGTCTGGATCGACCAGCTGGTCTCGCTGCTCGGTCTTGACAAGGAGACAGTCAAGACGCAGATTCTGCCCTTTCTCGACTCGTTCGACAGCGAAGCTCCGCTACGGGATCACCTTGAAGGCCTCGTCGGCACAGATACGCCACTAGCCAAGTCGTTCGTTCGGGACTTCACTCGCTCTCGCTTCCCACAGCAACCAATTCTATCCAGCACATCCACACCCACTACATCGACACAGGCTGTATCGTCGAGCTCGGCGCATGGACAGCAGAAGAAACGAGGCAAGAAGACGCTAGCAGAGCGAGCAGGGATTGGACAGGCGCTGGCACCTAGGAAGCTGGAGGATGCGAGTCTGGACGAGCAAGAGCAGATGGCCAAATTGGCGGAAGCATTCGGCGGTATGGGAACAGTGTATCGCAAGAAGCAAGGCGAGGATGAGTTCTTTGCGGGAACGGGCAAGAAGAAAGGAAAGCAAGCCGCCAGCAGAGGCGATGTGAACCATGCTTCCGACACACCACAGTCCGGCAGCGCTACACCGATTGAAGCAGCTGCACCACCAAACGAGCCAGCTCATCAGGTCGCTTTGGGGTACAGCGAACCTTTGACTTCCGAAGCAAAGCCATCACCTCCACCAACAGCAGAGATGCTCGCAATCGACGCAGTCGTGGACGAGCTCACCTCCACCACCTCGGCGTCGTCTTCAACCTCGTCAAAAGTGCTGGATCGGAAAATGTGCTTCTGTCAAGGTCGCAAGCATGCTCTCGCGCCCTACGCCCCTCTGTGCTATTCGTGCGGGCTCATCCTTTGCTCAGCTATCCACCCTTCCCCACTCAGCCCACTATCCTCCTGTCCCTCCTGCTCCGCAACTCCTCTCCTCTCGGCGGCCGCACGATCGGATCTTGTAGCGAAGCTCAATGCCGAACGCGAGGTTCTCTTGGAGCAACAACTGCTTCAGATCCAGATTCAGAGGGAGATGAAGAAACTCAACAAAACCGCAGCACGCAGTGCACGCGAGGAGGAGGCTGCGCTGTTCCCGAAGCTCGGTATGGAGGGCGCCGCCACGCCAACTAATGGCGCAAGTATGCCACACGCCGCGCCGGTGATAGGCAAGCACGGAGCATTGCAGAAAGCGAAAGCGATCGCAGGAGACGCACAGAGGACAGCAAAGGTACTGAGCCTAGACATGAAGACGCACAAGGTCAAGACGCATACCAGAATTACACGGCCGAAAGTGGTCGCAAGCTCGGGGAAGGAGGAGTTGAGGGAGGTAGAGCAGCAAGAAGAGGTGGAGCAAGATCCGTTTGTGGGGGTTGATGGCTCGGCTCTGGTCAAAGATGAGGCTGATGATGGATTTCGTTCTGCTTCTGGTGCAGGGAGGGATGGCAAGGCGAAAGCGAAAGCGAAAGAGGGCAAAGGGAGGAAGTCGATTCCGCCGAGAAGCTGGAATTTTGCCAAGAGCCAATTGACATTACGACCAACACAATCTGTTCAGTAGCTGTCATGACACTGCGTCAGGGAAGGTTCTTTCCACAAGAACATCATACAGTAATTCAATGGAGGAAGAAACGATGATGTAGGAGATGCCGTCGGCAATCGAGAGTGTGAGCGAACCGCCTGTCGGACGTCACTCCACAAGTTTAGCTCCAAAAAGAGAATGTCCCGAAAAAAGGAGGCTGCGAAAATACGATAATTCGCCGAAACGCGCGCGAGGTCATGAAGCTTTAAAGCAAGTGGTACGGTATTACTCACCTTTGACGTTGGGATCGAAGTTGCTCGCTTACACCCACTTTGGGGCCGGTTCGAGCTTGAGCATGGAGCTCGCCGACCCTCTGCTAGAGCCATGGATTGTTGTATATATACACGCACCGACATGGGCAAAGATGTAGCGAGACCAGACTCTCGTAGTCTACCTGAACCAAGATGGATCCGACCGACCTGGGCAAACGCACGACTCCGCATTGGTCTCTGTACCAGCGCGAATGTTTTGAGCGAGGTACAGCTTCTGATCAACTGCCACCTTTCGACACTCACCCGGACTCGCTCGAGAAGCTAGCGAGAGAGCGATTGTCTGCGGGAGGATGGAGTTATGCGTCGTGCAATGCTGGATTGGGCACGACGCATGCGCGCAATCGGAGCGCTTTTGACATGTACAACATCATCCCCAGAATGCTGGTTGACACCACTACGCGGGACACTTCGATTATGCTTTTTGGCAAGAAGCTTTCGGCCCCCATCTGCATCTCACCTATCGGCATCAACAAGATCTACCATCCGGAGGGAGAGTTGGCGGTAGCAAAGGTGGCGGGAGAGTTGGGGATTCCGTATACGCTTTCGACCGCGGGGAGTGTGAGTATCGAGGCTGCGGGCGAGAGCAACACCGCCGGCGCTCAAGACGGGGTGAGAGGCGGTAAGGGCGCACAGTATGAGGATGGACTGCGTTGGTTCCAGCTGTACCTTCCTCATCAGGACGATTTGGCAATCTCGCTGCTGCAGCGAGCGCACGATTCTGGATTCGAAGCATGCATCCTTACACTCGACACTTGGCAGCTCGCCTGGAGACATCTGGACGTCTCGCTCGCCAACTACGGATTCTACAAGGGCATCGGCAACGATATGGGCTTCACCGATCCCGTCTTCAACAAGATCCTGGAGCAGCGTGGGATTGATAAGGAGAAAGATGTCAAAGCAGCAGGTCGGACTTGGATCGACCAAATCTGGCATGGCAAATCGTTCTCCTCGGAAAAACTCCCTTGGGTCATCGAGATGTGGAAGAAGATTTCAAACGGCAAACCTTTCCTGCTGAAAGGGATCCTGAGCGCCTCGGATGCGATCAAGGCGAAGGAAGCGGGTTGCGATGGAATCGTCGTCTCCAACCATGCGGGTCGTCAAGTGGATGGGAGCATTTCTTCGCTCGAAGCGCTGCCCGAGATTGTAGACGCGGTGGGCAAGGATGTGGAGATCCTGTTTGACTCGGGCATTAGGGGCGCTAGTGACGCGTTCAAAGCGCTCGCCCTGGGTGCAAAAGCAGTCATGGTGGGCAGGCTGTGGATCTATGGACTTTCGATTCAGGGCCAAGAAGGTGTTAGGCATGTTCTTCGCTCTCTACTGGCCGAGTTCGATATACTGATGAACGTCGCAGGGTTTCGCAACATCGGAGAAATCAATCAGAGTGCGATCAGGAAGGCAGGCTGGGTGCTACCGGCAAGAGCGGATACAAAGCTGTAGTATGTAGATCCATCGCAAGTCTTTGATGCCATCGTGACTGGATAACTGTACATACTGTATGAAGCGACAGATTCCCCCCGCAAAAAGTCGGGAATCCAAGACATTTCACGCTTTGGGACCAACAGTCAGCAATAAATCGCGCTGTCTCAAAGCGGAGAAATACTCAGCAGAAGAGCGCAAAATAAATAAATAATAAAATCAGATTTTGATGCTTTGCAGATCGCACATCGGCTATCCACTTTGCTGTCATCTACGCCTCAGCGTGAATGCCGTTGTGTATTCGTTCAGCTATTCAACGTCTTTCTTGAGCAAACATTGTGAGCGCGATACCAACCTACGGATGCAGCGAGGAAAGTGCGGCACCGGCGGACAAGGGACCGGAGGCTGTGATGGTATAAAGTGGGCGCAGATGGTGCAGCGGAGACTGAAAATGTGCGCTTTTGCTTGGCATTCCTGATTTTTGCATTTTCTTCCAAAACCAAAAAGGAACAAAAGAATAAAAAAAAGTCAGCTGACATTTTCGCCAATTTCCAACCGACTGACAAGGCGATCCTCAATCCTTCTCCATCACCACCATCATTATCCTCCTCCTCTTGCTCCTCATCATCATCATCCGGTCTTATTTTTGATACCCACATCTGGTCGAGCCAAATACCACGAGCATCTCACACAATCTAGCCTCCAACCACACACCTGCCACTCACGCATCCATCTTGCATATCCAGCTTCTCAGACGCCATTACATTCTCTCCTTACTACTTTGATCCTCATTTCCTCCCCAACTACGCCCATACCAGCAGTGTCGTCTATCAAAACTCAAAACTCGGATCCAGACCTGAACACATTCACCACTCATTAGGTCTGGATCGACGATCAACTCTCATCAGCCCTCGCCCTCCTCCTTTGGAGCCCTTGTAGCCCATCATGCAGTTGATCGCCAACATTGTTCACAGGTCTTTTCGTCGAGTCGAACGCGCTGCTGACTGGCTCACTGGCTGCGCCGGTCCCGTCTTTATCGCCATTTGCATCATCCTCGTCCTAGGTGGAGTATGGACCTTCTTCACCTCAATGTTCCTCCAGCTCGCCTCGATACCTCCAGAACTTGCAAAACTCTTCCATACCTATTCGCCAGCACATATTGCCTTGGGTCTCGTGCCCACGCTCTTCGACTCGATCAGCAAGGATCCTCTTCCCACACTGCAGTTCTTCTTCTGGTTGTTGCTGTGCATCTTCACGGTGTACAGCATCGGATGGCACTACTATATGGCGTGTACCACTCCACCAGGCACAGTCGCTGATGGGCTGGGCGATGCGGTGCCCGAGCGAAGGACTGGTCCAGGAAGCAGTATCTGGTGGGCGAGGTATCGAAAGAGAGCAGCAAAAGCGAGTGGAGACAAAGTCATAAGCTTGAAGTCTGCCAAAGGACACGCCATGGGCCATGAAACACCAGAAGCTGCAGCCCCAGTCAGAGTCTCTTCCGTCGCAGATCTCAAAAAGCTCAACAAGGCGCTCGACGGTCTCGATAGCAATCGAGCAAGATCAGCCTCCGTAACAGCTTCGGTCACAGCATCAAGATCATCCTCAGAACGCATGCCACCCGCTGTTGTAGCATCCCATCGATCCAGCAGTAGCAGCGAAACAGGCACACCACGTATACCCAAAAGCGACCTTCCGCTCTCTATACATGATCTTCATTCCAGCTCTGTCGTCGCTTCTCCAGCTCCGCTCACACGCGAGTCCAATTCCAACCCTCTCTTCCCGCAAAGCGGTCTGCGCGCCTCGAGAAGCAGCGACAGTCTAGTTCTTCCCGCGTCCGACCCCGACTCGGACGATGAAGACGACGTCCACTTCGATGAGGACGATGACGATCTCTTCCCTCTGGCTGGAATGTGTCGTAAATGCCCCACCATCCCGCTCTTCAAAGCGCTTTCTAGTCTTCCTCCCGAACTGCGCAAGATCGAAAAGCAAATGCGCACCAACGCTCCCTCCCAGACCTTCACTTCTAAGCTCGCCGCTGACGACATTGACGAAGGCGAAGCCGAGGTTCGTGCCTGGCTAGGAGCCAGTGCAGCAGAAACGCTTGTCGCTCCTCCCAAACCCGAGCGTGCACACCATTGCAGGACTTGCAAAGTTTGCACGCTCAAGTTTGACCACCATTGTCCCTGGCTCAACCAGTGCGTGGGTCTTGGGAATGAGAGGTACTTTGTGCTCTTCATGGCTTGGTTGAGCTTTGGGTGCGGGATTGTATTGTTCTCAGGTTGGGAGGTGACGAGGAAGAGCGTGAAGTGGGGTGTAGACTGGCCCTACCCGTACACGCCGAGGGTGTTGGTGATGCTGTTGTTCATCTTGGCGCTGGTTATGGGTGGAGCGCTGTTTGTTATGGCAGGTTGGCAGATCATCTTGATAGGCAGAGGAGAGACGAGTGTAGAGTCGCAGGATAACGGTAAGTACCGCCATGCATGCAACTCGGTCGCATTTCGGAAGAGTGTACTGATCTCCGCTTTGATTGTCATGGACACGTTCTGCACCGACAGCTCACTACAGAGAGCTTGCGAAGAAGAGAGGGCAGGAGTTCATCAACGTGTACGACGTTGGTTTCCGCCGAAATCTCGAGCTCTTCTTCAATATCGGTCCCGGGTCGCCTCAGTAAGTTTTCCCTCGTTCAAGTCGTGCGGTCTGATAATCTCGCAGTGTCGCTGACTAGCCCTTTCCATTGTTGGCTTGGCGTGTGTAGTGCCTGGTACACCATCCTGCTTCCGATTCGAATCCCGCCTTATTCGGATGGCTGGCACTTTGCCAAACGTCGCGGTCTCCACGGCAAACATGCAGGCATTGAATTGCAAGAACAACTCACAGATGAAGAGTTTGATGACGAGCATTACGACTCGAAACCTCAGCAGGCTTCCTCCTCGCCCAGCATCAAGGTTCAGCCCGCCTCCTCGTAGCTTTACTGTAGTCGCCCATTGTTCTTTATGATACCCTGTTTCAGTGTCAGGTAACACCGAAGTGTAGAGTTTGTGTGTGTGTGCATGAAGGGATAGTAGGAACATTGGAGAAGGAGGGCTGGTGTGGGTGGGATGGCCGAGGACGGACCGATGAAGGCAGAGCGGGTGGGGATGGCCGAGATCGGAGCGTTGAGTTGCTAAGCGAAGTTTGGTGGTAGCCAAGATGGCGGACGAGAATTGAGCACGTTCTCAAGAATTCATGCAGGATCCAAGCGTTCGGATGGCCATTGGCCGAAAGCGACACCGGTCAATCCCAACTAAGCGCGTGCGTGCACGTTCCATTGGACCCTGAATAGTGCGTGCATATGGGTAACCTTGCCAATCACCTCTTTGTCCTCGTGAAAGACGCTGAATCTCGGCCACCTCAGCCTCAGTCCCATGGAGCTCGCTTAACAGCATGCATCACTGAGAAACGGAAAGACATGGCCGGTGAAGGGAAGAAACGTTCTTTCGGACCTCGGAACAAGCAGCAAAGAGTTGACCGACAACGTTGGCTCCCTTGAACTTGCGGCTGGGGTTTAGTCGGGGGAAGTTGCGGTGCGAGAGGATGAGGTTTGCAGCGACCTCGCTTAGCACGTTTGCGACATGCATTTTTGCCTATACAGTACTGGGCTTGACCTCCCCAGAGGTGGGATGATGAGGCATCCAAAGAGTTGGCGTCGATATGACCCCAGACAGCATAAATAGCAGCCCCACCAGCTTCCCAAAATGAATGAATTGTCCTTCATCTTCATCTTCGTCTCCCAACTCGCCCCAGTGGTATACAAGCAAGATGTCTTCCAACGCCATCACCACTTCCTTTCCTGGAATCTTCAACTCGAGCCACACTCCGTCTTGGCTTCCCTGGGACACTTACAACTACTGCAATGCACCTCACGTCAATGCGGCTCACTATGAAAAGCCTGCGCAGGCGCACAAGGGAGCGCAGCTGGTGTTTGTCAACGTGGTCCAGCGCCACCACAAACGCACTCCGGACAACCTCTACCCGAACGAAAACAG
The DNA here is from genome assembly GCA_023212835.1 of Pseudozyma thailandica. Classification (NCBI taxonomy): domain Eukaryota; kingdom Fungi; phylum Basidiomycota; class Ustilaginomycetes; order Ustilaginales; family Ustilaginaceae; genus Pseudozyma; species Pseudozyma thailandica. The sequence continues at coordinate 171,277 of JALCCH010000025.1, forward strand.
CTACAACCCTACCTCGGGTTGGGACTGTTCCAACTTTGAGCAGATCTCGTACGCTGTGTCTGCTGGCAAGGATGCGGATCTGAAAGCTCACGGGATTTACAGAAAGATCGAGAATCCGGTTTGGCACCCTCTGCACCAGCTCATTTGGAATGGAACCTGCGATCAGGGCCAGCTCACCGCGGATGGATTGCGCGATGCCATCCAACACGGCCGAGATTTCTGGTCGGTCTACGGGCCCGAAGGGAAGAATGCGTTGATGACGAACGGGTTCAACAAGAAGGACGTCTACTTTAGGACGTCCAACTCGGACCGAACTTACCAGGTCTCGGGCGGTCTGATTGCAGGTATGGATGGGTGGGAGAGTTGGGGAAACTTCCCAGTCCACACTCAGCCGAGTAACATTGACGATATTGTGCCCAACTACTCGTGCGCCTATGGCAACAACTTTAGGACCCAAGAGCAGGCCTTGCCCGCATGGACCGACCATCTGAAATCCAAGGCTAGTCTGTTCGACAGTCTGAATGCCGTGGTCGGTACGGCGAATGCGAGCGATTGGAACAGCTGGATCGATCACCATTTTGATGCCATGGCTTCGCGTCAGTGTCACGGTCATGACCTCCCCAAGAACGCAACCACTGGTGCCAGCATTTCGCAAGACCTCGCCAACCAGGCGTATAACGAGGGTCATTGGGAATACGATTATATCTGGAACTCGGGCTCGGGCGCGGACAACTATGTCAAGTACGGCTTTGGCGTTTTCGTCCAGGAACTCTCGCGAAACCTGCAGAGGTTCAAGTCCGGCGAGGACGAGTACAAGCTCAAGTACTACGTGGGTCACGACGGAACCATGGTGAGACTCTACAAGTCGCTCGGGTTGGCGGGAGCGTTCCAGTGGCCAGCCATGGGAAGCGAGGTCGTGTTCGAAGTGTACAGGCACAAGGGAGAGCTGTACGTCAGAGCGCTAAAGGATGGAAAGACATTGAAGACTACAGTCAAGGAACTCGCAAGTAATGAAAAGGGTGAGTTCGAGTGGGTCAAGCTAGACACCGTGGTGGGCTACTTTAACTCGAGAGTTCCCAAGGATCTTTACAACAAGTGCGTGCTTGGCATGTAAAACACAAGCGGTCAGGTGGTGATTAGGGGGGAAGACGAGAAAAGAGAAAAGATCAGCGCACAATCACAGCGATCTGTGCGCGTGTGCAGGATAGGTCAGAATGTTCCGATCTGCAAGAAAAGCTTGGACCCTCACAAACTTTGTAGCTCAGACCCACTGGGGTAGGCAAAAGCAAAAGCATGGTGAATGCGAAGAAGATTTGTTTCAGCTATGTGTGTGATGTGAAGGTATGTTACCCGGTCACGAAGGCGAGACCGCACAGATCTACAGTACTGTACATAGAATCCAATTGTGACAGCACATGTCGAAAGATGATGGTAAAAGGAAGTTGGACGTTTGCAATGCTGCCTGCATCGACTTGGGGCTTGGACATGAACAGCTTTTGCGGGATGAGCAAAGCGTGCAACACAAGGCACCGGACTGTAATGACTTCATTTCGCTCCCACCGACGGCTATTGTTTGTTGCCGTTTGACGTGCAAGCTCCCGCACCCAAAGAATGCAGGTCAGGTCGCTGCAGTGTCGCTGATACGCGCACTGTCCCGGTGCCGCTGCTCCGGGCTTGTCAAATTCCAGCAACGTCCTAGGCGGGCGGTCTGAGGAGGGGACGTCCAGCCATAGCTTGCTAGTGCACAAAAGAACTCGGCTCGTCGAAGGGATGAGTGCATAGGGTCCAAGATCGATGGTGACTTTGCCATGTCGATCTGAGCTCTTCGTGCGTTAGCTCATGGTGTTCGAAATCCGAGCGTTCTAGAGCGCCGGAAGGTGCGTCCCATCGCAGATGTTTAGGACCTCCCCCGGCATTTGCTGCCGCAAAGTCGCTGTCCGAACTAAAAACCGAGCTCACATGTGAAGTATATCGATTCAGTCTGTTATCATATGTTCAGGGTGTACTCAATGGTATCTGGCAAACAGCTCATTTATCGAGTGAGATTTGGCGGAGCGGATTACTCGTCAAGAGTCAGGCCAAACTCCGACACTCTAATCTGTCTTTGGAACCTTCCCGACAGATGCCACTTGTCAGACCTTGTCGGCTTGAAGCGCGGATCTCCGCCCACTTCCTTGCAGGTACTCATTGTGTCTACAGTATCCTCTAGTCCGGTCTCAATGGTGCTCAGACCATCCGCAGATGCGGCTGAGAGTCGACATGTTGGTAGCTCTTGATTGTTATGCCTCTTTAGGTACGTTGTCGCCACTTATAAACACCTGATGATTGCTGCATCCAGTGTCTAGATCTGTCCCCCTCTTGCCCCCCTCGTCTTTGCTCCAACCCCACTGCGACGTCTCACATGGGGCACCGGACGTCGTCGAGATGCACATTCCCAACATCCTCCGTCCCATCCGTCCTGATGAACTCTTCCTCCCCGCCTCTGCGCTCACCTCGAACGCCGGTCTTATTGCCTTTGCCGACGGCATGACGCGTGCGCACACCAGCCGACCTGTGGAAATCTTTGTGCTATGCGATGCAGCACAATCCATCATAACTTCCACCATCTGCGCGATTGTCTTGATCCGAAAGGGCAGGATGAAGACGCTGAGCCTCTTTTCGCTAAGAAAGAGCGCCTATGGAACGTTTCTTGTTCCGAATGCGGTGCTTATGATGCTGCTCGGTGTTTGTACCGAGCTGTTGGTGTGGGCTGGGTATTGTGGATATGTGGTGTGGGCTCAAAGGACGAAAAGGTCGTTATATACGTGGTTGTGGTTCATTCCTTTTCCTTGGTGAGTACAAGTTGCGAGCATAGCATCTGTCGCGGCACGTCGCTAACAATCTTTCTTGTGGTTCGATGATGGATGTCGCGCAGGCTGCCGCTGGCTCTGGGCGGATTCTTCAGCGCGTACGGCTTTGTCATCTCTTGCAGTCCACGCTCTCCGATTGCCAAGCTCAGCTCGAAAACCAGCACGGGAAAAGTGACCAAACTCGCCTGGTACCACCTGCCACTTCCTCACTCTGCCCTTTTGATGAACACGTTTGTGATCGGAGTCGGTCTCATCATGCTTGTCTGGAACACGACACTGCAATTCATCAATCTTGGTCTCAAGAATCACACCCAATCTCCAGGACACAATATCTACGCCGATGTCCTTCAGAAGACGTATTCCCAAGAATGGCTTCAACAAGTCCCCACGGACGAGCTTCTTGCTTATATCCGACTGGGTTGGGCGGACGGTCTGAACGTGTATCGCACATGCTGTGCGTGTCTAGCCTCGTACATGGGTCTGATCGCCCTCATGCTCGGAATGCTGATCTGTTATGCGATACCCAATCAGATCTATCTCATGGATCATTTGATTAGGATCTTTCCAGACGACCTCCCCGCAGGATGCAAGGTCGACACTCTAGCTGGCAAGCTGCATACTCTGTACAAGATTGGATTGCCTTCAAAGCTGAAAGGTAATCATTTTGCTTCATTCAAAAAGACATGGATGATGACAATGGTCGGCCACTCTCAAGCAATCCTGCTTATCGCCGGTATCCTCTGTTTTGCGGTCCCTCCGTACTACCTCTACTTCATTCCGTGGGGCAACGCCTTTGAAGGCAAGAGTTCAGACTGGCAAATCGGCTTCATGCTCTCCTACGCCATCTCCGCTTCCGCCTTGACCGCCGCCTGGGTCACTGGCCTCTCTGCCACTTTGACATTCGACGACATCTTCCGTGCCGTCTCGGGATTGGGTCAGGCGCAGGAAGAGGCGTCATGCATCAGTCGAGCTTCGAGTCATAGGGCGGGAAAGAAGAACAGCCTCTTGCTCCAGATGCCAGGTGCGGAGATGACGAGACCCTCTGCAGTCCAGATGAGAGAAAGTGCGACCAGCCCGAGAAGTCCTCTTTTCTTGTCGGCTCCACCCTCGCCAGGCGTTCAGTCGTTGCTATCACGATCCACATCGACGACACTTGGGAGCACGTCAGACTCGAGTATGGACAAGTACGAAGGTAGTGCAGAACAACATCCGAGGCAGACAAAGGGGAGTCTCGTGTATGTTCACACCGAGACTACAGTTCAGGTGGAAGACATCGAGGCGAACGCAATTGGCGCCAGTGCGGAGGATCGGGAAGAGCCATTGCGGTGGAGAGTCGGCTTTAGCTTCCTAGCCAGAAAACGCCCGCCTGAACCATAAGAAAAGACGGCTTATTCGCATACTTACACACTCTTTTTACCTTTGATGGATCTCTTTAATCACACTCTTTCGTTGTTGTACTGGAACCGCAATCATCGTTCTCGTGGCTCGGGTGCGAATTTACACGAGTATCGTGGATCACAGTAGGCTGAGAAAGGTATGCAAGTCAGCACGGTCCTCTAGCAAAGAGGAAGACTTGAATGAGCGAAAAAGTGGGGCGAAGAAGCTGTTCAAGCATAGGCGCTTGGGCCCCGTCGAGCGTTACAAATGTAATGCAAGGACGGTCAGGGATGATTTGTGGTCGCCCGCCGATTGAGCGTTTGGAGGAGATCATCGCGCTACAAAAGGGTTTGCCGTTGACTTCTTTGGCCCGCTATTCTATGCTGCTCGTCACCGGCGGAAGCAGGCTCCCGTGTGGTCAAGCCCCTTCGACGACGATGCTAGACTATTCTTGTCGAACGCTGTTCAACACAATCCTCCGAAAGAAGGTTTTGGAAGGCAACCGATCGCATTGGCTTTGTCGCTTCGTCTCTACGGCTCGACTGCGCTAGCGTACGCTTGAGCCTCCTGACAAAGCAGGCGAGTCCATAGCGACCTGTTCCGGTTGCGATTCTCATGAGTGATAAAAACTAGCGTGTGAATCAAAGCCACTTTTTCAAGATCACCAGGGCTCAGCTTGCCACAGACAATACCAAGCGGTCAATCACAGCTGGGCATTGCGCTCGGTAAATATCATAGAGCAATGCTTCACTAATTCAATCATTCCCTCCGGCCAGATGACTTGTCAAATGTGTCGGCGACTATCCCCGCAACCTTTCGGGGTGAATAGAGCTGTGACACAAAAGTCTGCATGAAAAGAAACAAACACACAGTGAAAAGGGTCTACAGCTGAGACGCTCGCTTAGCTCGAAAATGTCTCGCCTTTCGACGTAGCAACCATTGTTCCGGGAAACAGTGGCATGGCACCAACTTCGACGTCGAGTAACTACAGTATGCTGCAAGCGACTCTCCAACGTCAAGCCAGAGCCTGTCCGTCTTCTTCAAGCTTCAGAGTTGCGGCAGCTGCGCATTGATAGGATCTGGTTCAGACCGCGACATGACAGCAAGCACTAACGGAGAAGCTCGGCTATCTTGACGCTGCTTAGAAATGTCATGATCTGCTTGTTCCTATGCTAGTTTCTCCCCACGCTGCTGAACACGATGAACAAGGCTTGCGATCGGAGTCGTCCTACGACTGAAACAACGTTGCTGTGGTGGAATCATGCATGCCTGTCCTTCGTTCAGTGCTCAGGCAATACCCATTCTTCCTGAGTGTCTCCCCACCATCTCTTTCCACATACGTGCTTTCGCCTTCGCCTCACCTGCGCCACCCACTGCGCCAACTTGTCGGCTCAGATACGACAGCTGCTTCGTACATGCTGCGCGGCTGCTTCAGCTCCTGCTCATCTCTGTCGACCACTCTGCAAGATGGTTCACGTCCCTAATCTTCTCCGACGAATCCAGATGCACGAGCTGCATCTACCCGATGGTTTGAGCACCAATCGAAAGCTGATCGACTTTGCCAACAGCATGCTTCGTCCTCACCCGAGCCAAGCGGTCGAGGTGCTCATGATCTGCGATGTCATTCAATGCCTTGTCACCTTCCTGATCTGCGCCTACCTCATGATCAAGAAAAAGCGCCTTCGAAACGTCAGCATCGTCTCCCTGCGCAAGAGCCTGTACGGTACCTTTATCGTCCCCAACGCCGTCATGATGCTTTTGATTGGTGTGGGCATCTACCTGCTCATCTGGGCAGGCTTCTGCAGCTGGATCGTTTTCGTCCAGAAGACCGATCGTCCATTGTTCGAATGGCTCTGGTTCATCCCCTATCCGTGGCTCCCGTTGGCACTTTTCGCATTCTACAGTGCCTATGGCTTTGTGATCACGTGCAGTCCCAGATCACCCCTATCCAACTTTGACATCTCCAAGATTGATGGGATGGCAGCAGCTGGATGGTTGTATTTGCCCATCCCTCACTCTGCACTCATCATGAATACGTTCCTCATCGGCGTTGGAGTCATCATGGTCGGCTTCAACACCGTCGTCCAGGCCTTGAACGGTATTCAGCGGGATCGCACTCATACTCGCGGCCACGACGTTTATAGCGAGCTCTTGACAAAGTTGCACACAGAGGCATGGCTCGATCAAGCGCCGTTGCCAGAGACGCTCGCTTTCGTAAAGATCGGCATTTGCGATGGTATGGACATCTATCGGATCTGCTGTCTTGCGCTTGCCTCGTTCATGGCGATGATCTTTATCATCCTGGGAATGCTCATCTTCTACGCTTTACCGAATCAGATCTTCCTTATGGACCACCTGTCTCGCATCTACCCCGAACAGAATCAATGTGAAGGAGACAGCCTGCTGGAAAGGCTTCGAATGCTCCGCAAGATCGGCTGGCCAAGGAATCTTCAAGGCGCATCCTATTCTGCTTTTAAGAAAACCTGGATGATGACGATTCTGGGGCATTCACAGTGCATCTTGCTGATTGGTGGCGTGATTTCTTTTTCAGTCCCATGCTTCTACCTCTTCTTTGTTCCATGGAGTAACCTGTTCAATGGGAAGAGCTCGGATAAGCAAGTCATGTTTATCGTTGCGTATTGCATCTCTGTGGCGTTCCTCACAGCGGGTTGGGTGACTGGGCTTTCGGCTACATTGACTCTCGACGACGTCTTTCGAGCCGTTGCAGGTCTTGGAAACTTACAGACCGAAATGTCGGACGCTAGTCAGAGCTCGTCCATGTCGAAGAGCCGACTCAGTCGTAGCAACCCTCGCAGGTTTTCCGGTGCCAGCATCCTGTCGGTTACGGCAACAGCCGATGCTCAGAGTCCGCGAAGACTGACGTTGCCAGGCCCGCAAGAAGCGCTTCGGCCGATGTCCAGCTTCGCTTCCTCATCGGCGGAGCAACAAAAAGAAAAGACGGAATTAGGGGTGGAGGAGTATGTGCTAGAGCAGAAGGGGAGTAAGAAGGTCTTTGTCTTTACAGAGACTACCGTTCGAATCGAACATGATGATGTCGAAGCTGAGGCTGCAAGAAGATCCTCCGAATCCGACCCTTATCACTCGCCGGCTCCTTCTGCTGGCCATTTCACCTGGCTGGGCAGGAAAAGGGCATAGCATGCCGTCGGAGGTACCTGACTCGAAGCTCAGCAGTACCTCGATGACCGGTACAGATGACACAGTCAGATTTGTAGTCTAAACATATCACACTCTTTTGCTCCCGTTCATGGCATCAGTATACAAATTTCTAGCTCCGTTGTGAGACTTGCTTGATTCCCATCAGTAACAGCCTCAATGCAGCCTCATGCCGTATCACACTGTTCCTCGCACTGAATCCTTCCGCGAGCTTTCTGCTCTCTCTCGTCGACGTCAGCATCCGGATTTGTTAGACGAAAGTGTCCTGCACCAACTGACGCAAAGTTGCCTCCAGTCTTGCCGTGATACGTCCTCTGCAGCTGTATGTCAGTGACTCAACACCTTCTCTTTGAAGTGAATTTGCGAATCTCAGCAGGCAAGATCAAGGTCTTGATGACTTGCACCGGCGGACAGACATGTAGGAAGGTCCCCTCGTCATTGGAAAAGCGATGTGTTGGATATTTGAACGAATACCACACTTCCTCGGAAACTCAACACTATTCCCAGAGGTATATGACGGTTGCTCGAGGAGCTTGATAGTCAGGGTCTCAATAGAGACTTCGGTCATCCCACTTTGCTATCAGGACAAAGCGTATAGCCGTTCTTTTGCGTTCAACACTCCCAACTTTGCTAACAGGACAAAGCGTATAGCCGTTCTTTTGCGTTCAACACTCCCCACTTTGCTAACAGGACAAAGCGTATAGCCGTTCTTTTGCGTTTAACAAAGCCGCTGACAGATGAACACGGTCTCAATCCCTGTAAAACAGGACAAACAACAATAGGAAGCCAACGGAAAAGAAGCTTGGACCCTCTGATTACCGAAGGTTCCGAGAAGATCTTACCGAAGGCTTGCATGAGCTAGGATAGGAATGGTGGAAAAATCACCTTGACAGTGGAGCGAACCACGGGATTGCCACCCTGCTTTCGTTCAAATTCTCACGCTAGGACCCATGCGGACGTGGCTCGGTTGAATATACGAATTCGCGCCCGCACTTTGCATTGTTTGACATGCACTCAAAATTCTGTTGGCATTGTTTGACGTGCAGCACCGTCTGTGAGGGCTTGCAGGTAAGGCCATTGAAAGAGTATTGCCGAGAATTTAGTTTTGCAAACGTCGCGGAATCCGATGCGACGGAACGGATGTTGCGTGCCTCTATACAGAAGTCTTGATGGAGCTCCGCCATGGAGGCACCTTCGACGAAAAGCAGGGCACGAAGACACCTGGAAGAGATGCTCTTAAGGGGGAAGAGGGTATATAACAAGGCTGCATCGGAAGAATCGATATCAAGTCCCGTTTCTTTATCTCCTCTTTACACAGATACCTCGTCTACCCCTTGGACGACTACGTCCCAGCCGTCGGCTGGTCCGCAAAGCTGCTCAACATGGTTCCACCTCTCTTCCACAAGATTCAGCCCGACGAGCTCACATTCCCTTACGAGATGAAAACGAATCAAGACCTCCTCGAATTCGCCGACAGAATGCTCCGTCCGAAACCCAGCTTGGCGGTTGATGTGCTCATGATCTGCGACATCGTCCAATGCATGCTCACTCTTGTCTTCTGCACAATGGTCATTGTGCGGAAAGGACGGATGAAGAAAGTGCAACTCTTCAGCCTGCGCAGAAGTCGGCACGGCACCTTCATTGTTCCCAATGCGGTTTGGGTCTTGCTCGCATGCGTTTATGTCTATCTGCCGACTTGGTCTTGCTTCTGTGCATGGATCTTCTATGTTCAAAGATCGAATCATCCGCTGAGTGACTGGTTATGGTACATCCCGCACCCTTGGCTGCCCCTTGCGTTGACTGCGTTTTACAGTGGTTACGGGTTCGTCATTACTTGTAGCCCTCGCTCTCCAATCTCAAGTCTCGCGGCCAGCAGCTTAGGAAGCAACCAAGCAGCAAAAAAGCTGAGCTGGCTCTACTTGCCCATTCCAAAGTCGGCGCTGTTCATGAACACATACATGATCTCCGTTGGCATCGCCATGGTCGGCTACAACGTTGTCATTCAGACTCTCTCCGGCCAGGCCAGGGCGCTGACAGCCTCGCCCGGTCACAACGTGTACAAGGAGGTCTTGGCGAAGCATCACACGCAAGAATGGCTGTCCGCAGCGCCTACTCCCGAGCTCCAGGCTTTCATCAAGGTAGGCTGGGCTGACGGCGTGAATGTCTTCCGATGCTGCTGCCTAGCTCTCGGCTCGTACATTGTCATCATTGTGCTCAGCCTGGCACAGCTGCTTCTTTATGCTGTTCCGAATCAACTCTTCCTCATCCACCACCTCTGCCGCATTTTTCCTGATCTGCCGGCAAATAACGAGGAAAAAAGCCTTTACAGCAAAATGCGCATCCTTCTCACGATCGGACTTCCGCGAAACCTCAAAGGAGCAACATACAAGGCGTACAAGAAAACGTGGATGATGGCCATGATCGGCCATTCGCAGTCCATCATGCTGCTAGGAGCGATTTGCACCTTCTTCGTTCCGCCGATCTACCTCTTTTTCAAACCTTTAGGCGATGCTTTCGCCGGACGAACATCGGCCAATCAGATCAACTTTATCGTTGCATACGTGATTGTAGCTGCTTTCTTGACGGCTGCGTGGGTGACGGGTTTGTCGGCCATCCTGACGTTCGATGAGATTTTCAGAGCCTTGTCCGGGCTAGGCAGCGAGGACTCTGACTCGGCGACGGACAGCTGCACTCATTCGAATGCTCGCAACGGCAAGGGCTTTCACAGGAACAGACCGTTCAGCTCGAATGTGGGAGTTGCGTCTCCGCCCTGCAATAGCGTGGATCCGCACATGCCGTTCATTCACCAACCAGGCATGCTTCGTACAGTGACGAGCTTGAGTCCGTCTACAGCATGCTCGCACGAGGAGACTGGGAAAATTGCGACTGACGAGTACCCGCTCGAGATCACAGCGGACAAAGTCAATCTCGTCGGGGAGACGACTGTAAAATTTGATGATCACGATCCCGAGGTGAATTCCATGAGGTCGAGGTATTTGTAGGTAGTCGCACACACTTTCGTTCAGTATGAGTCCATCAATTCAACCTGCGTGCGATCCTTTGCCAATCCTTTGCGGACTCGTCGGACCTGCTTCAAGCAGACCGCAGCTACATTGTAGCGGTGAGTCTTTCAGCATATCGAATGAGGCTCGCAATCACAGAATGTGCAAGGATGGAGCCGACGCAAGAAGCCTCTTACGTTGAGAGGCGAGACCGCACGAACCTCTTCCACGGACGTTTCGCGTCCCACACTACGGAATCCCGAGCTGCAGAGCTTCCCTCGTTTAACACCGCTTTCTCACGCTTTGATCTCCTGCCTTCACCCATTCCAGCCGTTCACGCTTGCTTTGACCTCACTTCGCACATGATCGGTAAATACATAATGAAGGATGATCTTCTCATCACATTGGGATCCGTCGCTCGCTGGCACGGGCGTCATGCATGCTTTCCGCGCAACTGTCGCATTTGTCCTCGTATTTGTGTTTTGGCGACAATGCTCCGCCGGCTTGATGCAGCATGTCATGTCAATACAACGATCCATTCTGTTCATGAGTCGGGCCTTGAACACCTGGAAGGTGTGTGTTGCTGCTTAACTTCGCAGTACGGCAGCGGCGTCTGATCTGATTAGATGCTGGCATCCAGCCCAAAATGTACCGAAAATCCAACACGATATCGACAAGATATCAAAAGATTTACCGCTTAAGCGGTCATTGAGGCGGCTAGCGGCTGAACGTACAAGCCTAGTGGAAGGCGAGGAAAGGATCTTCTAGTGCGTCATCCGTGCTGAGCACCCTTCAAGACAGCTTTTGTTGCATACGCTCCAGAAGAAGAACAGCAGAAACTCACGTTCCCGGTGCCGAAGCGCGCTAGACAGACATAATCTCTGGCATTCAGTGGAGCTTGGACCCTGAAGCAGGTGCTCAAGGCTCCTTGGCTGTCTTGCTCACAGCATCGTTGCGAGAAGATTGAGCCTGACAATTGGCCACACACAAGCGATGCCCAGCTATGATTCCTGTCACGAGACGTTGCCGAGCTGTGATAGAGTGCGACGGCTCCGCTGTGATCCTCACTCCGCATGTGACACGTTTGCTAAACTGCGACGGCTCCAGTGTGGCTGTCAAAACCGGCAAATGCAAAGCTCGGAACGCTATTGAGTACAAGTACGAAGGGTGCACCTCTGAATGCAAGGAGCCGACTTGTGAGTATGCACGAGAGGCCACGGTTCTCGAACGACAACGATCACGGCAGCGATATAAAGCTGAGTATCTTTCCTCGTCGCTTCGGGTCGCTTCAAGAACCCCCTCCACTCTTCTGACCTCTCACTGAACACTTTGCAGCTTCAGGGCGAAAGACATCCCCTTGGATCGCCGTCGGCAGTCTACCAAGAGCTATAAGCAACAAGATGCCTGTCCCACCACTCTTTCAGCACGTCAAGGCTGCGGACCTTCATTTCCCATACGAGATGACGACCAACGGCGTTCTTCTGGATTTTGCGAAGCAGCTCATCAGCCCCAAGCCCAGCCTACCAGTCGATATCCTCATGGGGTGTGACATTCTGCAAAGTTTGGTCTCGTTCGCGGCTTGCACGCGAGTATTGATGCAGAAAGGACGAGCGAGCAAGATTCAGCTTTTTTCGCTACGTAGAAGCCCGTATGGTACCTTCATCGTGCCGAATTGCGTCATGATTCTAATCACCAGCGTCGCCTTGTACCTGATCTCGTGGGCAGGTTACTGCGCTTGGATCATCTACGTTCAACAAACGGGACGCCCTCAGTACGAGTGGATGTGGTACGTGCCCTTCCCTTGGCTTCCCATTGTTCTGGCAGCTTTCTACAGTAGCTATGGCTTCATGTTGACCTGCAGCCCGGGATCTCCTATTTCGAACCTAACAGGAAGCGCGAGCAGCACCGATGGTTCATCCAAGGGACTGGGTTGGTTTCACTTACCTTTGCCCAAGTCGGCGCTCTTGATGAACGCATATGTTATCTCGGTGGGAGTAGCGATGGTCGTCTATAGCATAGTCATACAGGCGCTGGGTGGTCAAGTAAGAACCAGGGCAGGGGCTCCAGGTCATGACATCTTTGGTGAGCTCTTCTCGAAACACCATACACAAGAGTGGCTGGCACAAGCGCCACAGCCGGAGACAATCTCTGTGGTCATGTTGGCTTGGGAGGATCTCTGCAACATCTATCGATACAATTGTTTGGGGCTCGGTGCAGATATGGCTTTGATCGCACTGACAGTCGGACACTTGGTGCTCTATGCCATCCCGAATCAAGTTTTCCTCATCCGTCACCTCGCTCGACTCTTCCCGGATAGCGTGCCGGACAACTGCAAAGGAAGTCTCGTTAATCAAATCCGGATGCTCCTCACCGTTGGGTGGCCGCGCAACCTCAAAGATGTTCAATACGGAGCTTACAAGAAGATGTGGATGACCACCATGATCGGCCACACCCAAGCCTTGATGCTGCTTGGGGGCGTTCTGTCCTTCCTAGTGCCTGGCTTATACTTGTTCATCGTGCCTTGGGCCAATATCTTCGCTGGTAAAACATCGGATCACCAAGTCATGTTCATTATCGCGTACGTTATCTGCATCGCCTTTCTCTTCGCAGCCTGGGTCATTGGTCTTTCGGCCATTCTTTCGTTCGATAGCGTCTTCCGGGCTGTGGCAGGCATGGGAGCGGGACGCGGCGACGGATCCAACAACGAATCGAGGTGCGCACCTGACGTCTCTGTCGACCATACGGCCACAACAGCATCGCGTTCATCTCGACTGCTTCGTCCACAGTCTAGCTTCACACCACTTTCCTCTCCATCTCCGACCAAAACCACCTTCGACAAGATAGAAGAACTGAACGACTTTGAGCTCGTAGCAGACGCAAACAAGCTCGTCATCGTTCAAGAAAAGGTAGTCACCGTGGAGTCAGCAGTCATAGAATCAGTTTCGACTCACGACCATCCTTACACATTTCTCAAACGCCAAGCTACCGACCCAAGCATCTAGCCAGATGTAGCATCGTCGGTGCCACTAGACATAATTGGCTAGCCCTCACCTGAACTAGTGATCGACCTTGTCCTACACGCTCCTTTTTTGTACTTGGTCTCATCTCTGTATCGGAAATTGCACCTTCCTTCTTCAGTCGAGCCCGAGTTAAGAGACTTAAAGTGCGTAAATGCGTGTCTATTGCAATGAGAAACTGTCCATACTGGAGCTTGTCTAGTTCTTGCAAGTTAGTTCTTGCTAGTGACCTTGGTTACAATCAGCGAGTTAGGCACTTGAGCGTTGACCAGCTTCAAGATATTGGCTGAGAGCGCCACCACAAGCACGAGACCACCCCAGGCAGCTAGAGCTATGGCAGCTTTCCTCATCCTGGAGTGGGGCTGATCTGCAAATAGCGAGGCGTACAGCACGCCTGGGAGGATGAAGCTGATAGTGGTGCTGCCTACGGAGCCAACAAAGCCGAGGATGATGCTGAGATCGTCGACGAGCAGACTGATGACAAAGGTGGTGCTGAGAATGCCGGCGGTCATGAGACACCATTTGCCAAGTGGAATCTCGTCGTCTGCCTGCATTGCTGCTAGCTGTGGCTGTTGCTGATCTTGTGGTTCGATGGGTGCGTCCTCGTCATCGCGATATGGCTCTATCGGCTCGCAAGCCTCCTCTTGCCTGTCTTGCGGCAGCAAGAGAGCAGATGCAGCGGCATCGTCGAGAATCTGCTGCCTCGTGCTCGCCTTGGAGAAGACCTTGTCCAAGCTGGCTCTACATGGATGCACCTGGAGCGGATAACTGAAGATGGTGAGAATGATGATGCTGACCCTTCCGAAGCAGACAAAGAAGCTGCTACTGGGATACATAGCAATAATGTTGTCTCCTACATTGCTGCCGAAGCTGAGGTAGCCAAGAACGCCGACAATGAGGTAGACGACGGCACCAGTGCCGATGGAAGAGCCGATAGCGGTATTGACACGACCCTCGACGTTGTGGAAGAGTTCGTTATAAACTGGAAGCATATTCTGTGCGCATGTAAATGCGAATACGAAGACTGGAAAGATGCTGAGTGTATGGTACGAAACAGCGACCATCTCGACGTCTCCTTTGGGCGGAAGGGAGGCTTTGGCCTCGGAGCTGAAGCTGTAGTGGAGCACGATAATGACGAGATAGAACACCGCTAGCAAGCTGAGATAGCTCGTATGCCGTAATGAGTCGAGTCGTCGCAGGAAGCAGAGGGGGATGAGGAGGATGATAAGGGCGAGAATCCAGAAGCTTCTGTCGAGAAAGAGGGTTGGAATCTCGTGGATGTCACGGTGGAAAGCGCGGAAGAAGCTGATGATGACCTGCGGCATGAGCTGTCCACAGATGATGAGATACGAAATACTGACACCGTAGCACTTGAGTGCAATTGCCAGATCGAAGTACCAAGCTCCAGCTGGCAATGCTTGGGATGCAATTGTGAAGAAGCTGTTCTTTCGACCGCCAACTCTAGCGGCGCATCTTGTCAAGAGATAAAGACCAAGTGCAGCAGTAAAGCCGCAAAAGATGATGAGGATAATGCCGAGAAGCAAGCCTGTGTATTTGAAAGCACCAGGCGTTGCAAGCATGCCGGTACCGATGATGGTGTTGGTGAGGTTGCTGATGCTGGATGCCATACTGGCACTGCCTTGTTGCTGTATCGAGGCAGTAGAAACGATGCGTTGACTGCGTCTTCTATTATTGTTGCGCGGGTGTGGTGGATGTCGCGCCTCATCTTGGGCGTATGTGAGAGTGACCATGGTGGTTTGCGGTCTAGGTTGGTTGCGTGTCGAACGAGTATGAGATATGAGGCGCGAGAGATAAGGAGCGACTATAAAGGCTGCGAGCTGGCAGCGCTTTGACGAGACTAAAGTCGAGGTCGGATACGATAAGCTACTGAAGCTTGCTTGTAATCAGACTCTTAGAGTGGCGCCGTCGTCAATTGAGCTGAAAAGGATAGGCGGCGCCACGTTGATGAGGTGGGGATGGTTGAGGTGATACAATAGTACTGTACAGTAGCGTTGAATGCTGTTGGGTTTCCGCTTGTGTTTGTGTGGCACAAAACGCCCACTTTTCCGGATTGCGGGATACCAATTTGCACGCTGGGGCAAAAACGTTGGTCTGTTGTGGCTTCAAAGTCTAACAAATAACTTATTTTGGCCGGTGTGGAGGAATTATGCACGACTCAGCTTTATTCTATGCAAGGTTGTCATTCTCCTTATCACTTCATCCCACACACACACCTTTCTAGCCCTTGAGCATCACTCTCAGCTCGATCTTGACATGCCGCAAGTAGTCCGCATGTCCCGACAAAACATGATCACACCAACTCCAATGACATAGCGTCTGTCAGCTCTGCGCAGGTCACCATGCAGAAGCGTACTCTTAAACAAGAAGACGTCGGCGTCGATGCCAAACCCTCTCGCAAACGCAAAGTGCAGTGGGCGGATGAGGACAATGACACAAACCCTCTTGCAACGTCGTCTAGCGGCAAGAAAGAGCATCAACACGATGATGTAGAGCCAACGAGCTCACATGTCGACGAGCACGGGATGCTTGTCGTCGACAAGAATAATGCTGACTATGTTCCGAAGCAAGACACCAGCTCCAGCAAGCTAGCTCAGAAGCAATACCTCGCATCCGAAATCTACAATCCGATCGAGTACGGTGATTTCCGCTCGTACATGCAGCATAAGCGAGCCAAGCTCAAGGTGCAAGAAGCTTCTCTGCTTCAAGAAGAAGAAGCTTTGCTACGGGTACGAGACGCCGACGCTGTAGACGAGTCTGGCAGAAGCAATGGCCTCGCCGCTGAAATTGAAGCAAGCGGAGGAAAGCGATCGGATGCTCTCAAGGGATGCTGCATCTACATCAACGGTCAAACGCATCCGCCCTATAGCGAGCTCAGGCGCCTCCTCGTCCTGCATGGCGGTGACCTCATGGCGTACCTCGATCAGAAGACGCCCGTCACCCACATCGTCGCATCCAATCTCACTCCAAAGAAGAGAATAGAATTCAAGGACTACAAAGTGGTCTTACCGGGCTGGATCCTCGAGAGCATCGAGCTGGGAAGGAAAGCCGATTGGCGCAAGTGGCGATGCGATGCTACCACTGGGTCGAATGGGCACACTTCCAACAGCATGATTGGCAAGCTTGGCAGTGACAGTGATGCCGCTTCTGGCCCATCAGGGCTTGGCGACTGGAGAAACCTTGACAGGACTGCAAAGCTGCCGAGACAGCTCCCGCGCATTGGTGACGAGGACGAGAGTCCGTGGGGTAAGCCGACGAATCAGACCAATCTCCTCGATCGCTTCACACGAAGCAGCAGATCTGATGCTGGGCAGGCAAAGCTGCCGGCGCATACCGGTATCGCAAAGGCAATGCCGATTTCTGACGTGGACAAGGAAACAGTGCCGGCGAAATTGGAGACCAAGGCAAAAGGTGTTCGATTCGGCGAGGACGAGGTTATTAAGCAAGCCGTCGACGTACCAAAAACGAAGCCATCGGAGAGCCCTGGTACGCCCAGGAAGTCCGCGCCTGAGGGGAAGACGATGGTCGAGGGAACCGATAATCAAGATGCAGGTACCACTTCTAGCTCTGTGACGCCGCCTCCGCCAAGGAGGAACCGCACGGCTGCCGACGATCCTGTCACGCCAAACAAGTCCACCGACAAAATCGACTATAGCATCGGCACAGACCCTGCTTCGAAGCGTGCAGCTATGGCCGTAAGCAGAGGTCATTACGCCTCTCGGCCATCTAACACTCACGCTGCTCGACTCCTGGCGAGCCCGAGCTGGAGAGAGAGAAACACCGCAACAAGCGAAGGCTTTCTCGCCGGCTACTTCGCAAAGTCTCGACTACACCATCTCTCGACGTGGAAGACAAGCTTGCAAGACATGGTCAGCTCAGCTCTCCGAGAAGCCGGTCGTCCACTTGGCAGCTCAGACTTACCAAAGGGTGTACATCGTGTCATCATGCACATCGACTTTGACAGCTTCTTCGTCGCGGTCGGACTCAGAAAGCGACCTGATCTGCAAGACCAGCCCGTTGTCGTGTGTCATGGCACTGGCTTCGGCCTGCCGGCTGCCAAGCCAGGCGACGAGAATCGACCTGCCGACAATCAATCTTCGAGCACATCAGAGATCGCATCTTGCAGCTATAAGGCACGCGAATTTGGCATTCGCAACGGAATGAGTCTTGGCCAAGCCAAGCGACTCTGCCCGCAGGTCGAGACGATCCCTTACGACTTTGACGCGTACAATTCTATCAGCCTCACTTTCTACGCTTTCCTGCTCGAGCACTCGGATGCGCTCCAGGCCGTTTCTGTCGATGAGGCGCTCGTTGATGTCAGCCTGCTCCTTCAAGGCATGCGTGACGGCGATGCCGCTCAAGGTTCTCTGTATAATCGATATCGTGATCATCTTGGCTCACAAGGCCAAGTATGGACAGCGGAAAAGCAGTTGGCTGAAGCGTTCAGGGACGAGATTCGCGAACGATGTGGATGCGAGGCCAGCATCGGCATCGGCTCCAACATCCTGCTTGCACGTCTTGCCACTCGCAAAGCCAAGCCGGGCGGTTCTTTTCATCTGACGGATGAGGCGAAGCAGCCATTCCTTGATGCCCTCGATGTTGACGATCTGCACGGTATTGGATGGAGCTTGCGCGATCGCATACAAGAGCTTTTTGGGACGATCAACATTGGCGAGATCTTGGCAAAGACTAGTGCCAGCAAACTTGCAACCGAGTTTGGCCCGAAGAAGGGCAGGATGATCTGGGACAAAATGCACGGCATCGACGCTGAACGTTTAGAGGGTAATAAGCTCCGTCAGTCGGTCGGCTCCCATGTCAATTATGGCATTCGCTTTCTCACAGAGCAAGAGGCTGAGAACTTTGTCATTGGCATGTGTCAGGAGGTCTCGCAACGAGCGAAAGCTGTCAAGCTGCGAGGCAGGCAGGTATCCGTGCAGGTCATGGTGCGAGCCAAGGATGCACCCGTTGAAGCGCCCAAGTTTCTTGGACATGGTGTCTGCGATACACATCACCGTAGCGTTCAGGTGAGCGGACCGGGAGGCGTACCGATCGACGACGAAGAACGTCTCAAAGCTGCAGCTTGGCCACTCATCAAGGACTTGAAAGCGGATCCGAAGGAGCTGCGCGGTATCGCTATCAGCTTAAATAAGCTGGAGCCAGCAGAGGGCAATGCTCTGTCTCCGATGAAACCGAAAGGTGGTCAGTCAGTCTTGCGGTTTGGCACGGCCTCATCTACGAAATCTGCCCCTGGCAGTGCCGCGAATGCCCATGAAGCTGAGACCGCCTTGCACGAGGCTCCTTCCGTTGAGCAAGATGCTGCCGATGCAAGGAGCGATACGGAGCAGCCTGGAGAACCAGGTGTGCACCTGCCGGCATCGTTCGAGAAAGGTCCTGAAGCTGCAACCCCACGCCGACTCGGCCAATCGGATGCAGTAAGCAGGTCAGGGACGGAAACATCTCCAATGAAGCTTCCTGTCGCCACTCAGCTGATGCTACCATCCAAATCACAAATCGATCCAGACGTGTTCGAAGCTCTCCCTTCGCAATATCGTCGTCAGATCGAGGCCAAGTTCGGTCCGGGCTTTGACAGCGGGACAAATCAGAGAGAACAGTCGCCGAACCAAGAGCCGGAATTGACCCTAAGGGCGACACCTCTCTTCACAAGAAGCCAGCCAGGATCTCAAAGCAGATCGCGCATTCTACCACGGTCTACACCGACAACACCACAGAAAGCAAAATTGGCTCCTTCGCCTGCTCTCGCCGAAGCATTGATGCTGCCTTCCGCTTCTCAGATCGACCCGGCTGTTCTAGCTGAGCTGCCCGAGTCGGTTCGCAAGGAAGTCGAGCGTCAAGTCGGCTATATTTCGCACGACGCTTCCTCCGGTCCATCCTCCGTGGAGAGCACACCAGCTTCTGCTGCGCGTAGAAAGAACGCCAACACGGCTACGCTTGCTACCTTCCTCCGTGCTGACGGCAAGATCTCTGATCGACGCAATGCCCTTTTCCGGTCTGTATCCGAATCGCCCACAAAGAGGCGCGTCGCGCATCGCCTGTTGCAAGCAGCAGGCAGCTTTACTGCAGCGGACCAGCCTATTGTTGACCGTGATGCAGTTCTTGCCATGGAGCCGAGCAAGATCTCTACCGAGGTATTGGAAGCGCTCGGCATCGATGCGGAAGTGTTTCGTGCGCTACCAGTCGAGCTGCAGCGAGAGATGTTCCGTCATCACTCGGAGCAGAAGAAGTCGGAGAAAGCGCGCTTCAAAGCAGGCAAGACGAATACTTTTGAAGAGCTAACACTGGCTGAGCAGCGCAGAAAGGCGACGATAAGGGCGGCACAGAACGAGATTGCAGCTCAGAAACAGATGGAGGAGCGTCCAGATGCACACAATGGAACGAAAGCAAAGAAGGCCGTGATGATGGGTGGGATTAGTCTGGAAGAGGAGGAGGAAGCTCGACGCAATCCACCGCTGTACTTAGTTGCTCGTCCCAGACGACGTCAGCCCCGGAGTGAGGCTCAAATATTTGGACAGGGTGATCTCAGCGCACAAAGCGAGCCGGGTGCTATTGCGGCGATTCGTGGTCTGACGAGGTATGAAGACGTTGTAAAGCTTATTGGACAGTGGGTGTCGGCGTTTGCGAAGAAAGGGCCACGTCGGGGTGATGTTGACCGCATCGGAGCGTATCTGGCTGAGCTTGTTGGGTCGGCGGCAACGGCGAGAGTGGAGGATTTGGAGAAGGCGGGCTCTCTCCTGGCTCTCATTGACAGTAGGATCAGTAGAGAGGAAGAGAACGCTAGTCGATTTGCAAAGGAAGAATGGTTGGCAGCAAAGGAGAGTATAAGGGCTACAATGCAGGAGCAAGCGAAGAAGGTGTTTGGAGGTGCAGAACTCGCTTGGTGAATATACCCCAATCACATCACGCGGTAATAAAGAAGATATGTAAATCGTAATTGGATTGTCAAAAAGCGGGGCATCAGAGCCTTATGGAGGCATCTGGATCTTCCTCGATTCCGTCTTGGGGATGACTTGTCTTGCTCATGTGAATGCACTTGATGGCGATGGTGAATGCCAGCAATCCGACCAAATGGCAGAGGGCAAACATGAGAGTGACCAGATTTGTCTCGTTGTGCTCTGGCTCTGATGCATTCAAGCTTTGTATTAATGATGGGACTAGGAGGGCTTGACCGATCTGGAATGAGGCTAGGAACGACCAAATGAAGGGTTGGGTTTTGGTTCTCGTCTTGAAGGTTTGTGGGTCCATGTCTTGCGGGGGGATGGTTGGGGTTGATTTTTTGACGGCCCATTCGCGCCTATATTGGAGGTAGATGGCGTATAACGCTAGTAGGCCTGTAGTTTGGGGGATTGTTTCTTTGATCGTTGTCGAAAGCGGAATTTGCGGATTGGGCTGGGTAAACCGTTTGCGGATCACGTGGACTGCACCAGTCAAGGTGAAGAACGTAAGCATGACCAAGATCAAGGGCCAATTGAAGGGAAGACGTTTGTGTCGGTTGGGAATGGGGACTGAATCCTCGTCCGTTGATTCTGTCTGTTGGTCCTGGTTGAGCGGGAGGAGAGGTTCTGGTTTGGGATCAGGTATTCGCATCCTTCCTTGCCAGTGCATCACCAACCACGTAGCTGTCACTAGTGCAATGAGGTGGAATTGAGCGCCTAAAAGAGTGGAAGAGAATAGCAACGTCCACACCTCCCAATCCTGCACCGCGTATGCCATGGTGAGCAAAACAAGCATCTCGGGAGCTACATACACCGCATTCCTCCTCTCCCTGCCAATCCCGCCAATGATGAAAAGCGGAGAGACGCAAATCAGAGCCCCAGCTACAGAAGAAGAAGAAGATGATGATATCAAAGATAAAGTCATGATCGATGGTTGGTGGAGGGAAAGCAAGATGAGTGGACCCTGAGAATCAATTTGAGGCGGGCGGTGTCACTCTATTCGGCAAGGGTGGAACGCAAAGATCTGCACAGGTTCTATGCAGTGGCGTGTATTTCTTGGCATTATTGTTCTTTTTTGAGCCGGAATCTTGGGGCTTCTTTTGTGACAGTTGATTCCGGCGGCACAGAACAAACTCTTTCTCTCTTTCTCACTGCAAACCGTCCTCAAAGTGCGATGATACAAGCTAGGCACTCCGATTGTAGACACGCTCGGGCCTCTGATTCTTTCAGACGAGTCTATCACTCTCCGGCTGTAATAACTACGTGAGAAGTGATCATGAATCCTGTTAAGGGCTTGTGGAAACGAGACTGATCCTCCCCACCTGTCGTTTCGAATGCAGCCCCAAAACATACGGAAAGACCACAGCAAAAACCACAAAGAACAACGGCGACATGAACGCAAACAATGCCTCAAAGAACGGCCCTGGGCCTACCTCTTCCCCTCCATCTGCCTTGTTGAACGCATTATAGCACAGCTGTGGCAACCTCGCGACGTTGGCCAACTGGACCAGCCCAGTAAACACCCAAACAAACCCAGGCACCTGCCTCTGCTTCTCCTCCTGTGTAAGAGTGCGCCTGATCCTCTCCATGGTATGCCTCTTCTCGCTGGTGCTGTCAAGGATGGTGAAGATACGAAAGGTTTGCAACGCCATTGCGAAACCTTCGACCATGATTGCGAAAAATTCCAGCTGCTCGCTGAGATCATCAAGAAGCGACCGCCGCGGTTGGTTGATGAGGAATTGAATAAAATGGCGTACGAGGTTGTGGTCGCTAAAGAGCGAAAAGAGGAGCGAAACGACGAGCGCAAAGTAGAGGGGAAGAGGGTGGATCTTTAATCCGTACCTATCTTTCGGATGCGGATCGAAAAGATGGTACAGTTTCAGGTCTTGTTCGGTTGGAGTTTGGTCCAAATCAGCCTCGATTAAGGGCAGGTCCATGCTCGCATTCCTTTGCTGGGCAGCCAGAGGTGCCCAAGGCGCGACGTAGACTTTGTTATTGTTTTGCACGACCAGATATGCGGTTGTGGAAAGGACGAGCAGATGAAGCTTCTCACTAGCATGATCGAACGAAAGGAGACAAGAAGAGAGGAGCAGGGGAAGGTAGCGCGAGATGTAGGCGATGCAGAGCAGAAGGACGGTTTCGGTGGGAATGTAGATGCTGTTTCGAGGTCGACAAAGGATGGCAGCGAAGGGAATGAATGGTGATAGAGTGATGAGGTCTTGTGCGATAGGATTCGACCATTCAAGAAAAGTGTGGATGGGTCGCTGCTCTGACATGGCTGTGTTTCGAGCAAGTATGGTGGAGCACGAGGCTGGAGGTGGAGAGAAAGGGGAATAGATCAGCTGTAGCGTGTGTGAGATGAGTGGTGTTATACTAATATACGCAACCCTGTGTCTGGCAAGATGACTTCAACAGCTTCGCCTTCATGCCTTGTGGCCTATTGCATCTTACTTTTGCTTATCGTCAAGATGCCGGATGGACTAAGGCATCGTCAGTTGACCAAAATGGGCAGCATCTTCACATGTCCGGCGCTATCATGACTTTCTGAGCTACCACCATCTCAATGAGCCTCCATCAATGCTTTTCAGCCCTGGGCAAGAGCAGGCGGTAGAGACCCTGCATGATTCGGGAGCCTCTGCTCCGAACCAATCCTTTCTGTTCGGGAAGCGAATGACGTTTTAATCCGCAATTTTCATAGAGAGAGCTACAAAAGAGTGAGCGGGGTGGGCCGCCGGAAAAGACTTGTCGTCGGCAAGAACCTATGCAGACGAAAGCGGCGGTGCCTAATCACACACAAGAGAAGGCGTTTTAAGCGAGTCGAATAGAATTCTCGGGTAAGGTTAAAATCCAGCAGTATCGGATCGAGCGCACTAAGGAACCTTTTGCAAGTCTGTGCTTGGCTTGGCTTCCCTCTGCACAGAAGAAGCGATGATGGTGTGGTCGTTGCCTTGCCCTATTAAAGAAGCGAGGGGCAGCATTGTACTATCAGCCGCACCACATTGAGAAGGGCTATGCCCTTGGAAAGGCGCTAGTATATCCGAGAAATCATGCGATCCCTCCGCCGGTTTCGTGCTACTGTACTGTACAGTATCTCATCGAGAACCAACTTATCGCTTCATGATTGACAGCCCTCTTTCCATTCCCCACGGCTTGCGCTTCTTGATGTCCCACCATCAACACTCACCCTATCCAACTCCATGAATATGACTGAAGCCATTACGCACTCGGCTTCGGTCTGCGCCGCTGTTGCGGACCTACTCATCACGCTTACTCCCGGCATACTGATTGTGGTGGTCAACCTCAACCCGCGTACTGCGGTTTTCATCTCGACCGAGACGCTGGTGCTTTTCGCCATCTGCAATCTTCTCTGCCTGCCTTTGCTCATCTCCCACCCTTTAGAGGCCATCATTCGAGCTTTTAGCTTCACCCTAGCTGCCCTCTCGACTTATTCTCAACTGCGCAGAATTCGACTAGCCAATCAAGGATTAGAAGAGAGGATGGCATCGATCGACGCGGATGCTGAGTCGATCAACATTGCTGATGATGCTGATGCGAGGAAGCGAAAGGTCCGAGAGCAGCTGATGAAGTTCAACCTCTCCCAGATCAAACCCATGGTAGGCGCCGCCCTGTTTGTCGCATTGGTGAATGGAGATCACTCGCCCATCTCGCGGCTAGGGAATTGGATCCACAATCGACCCAATCTTCCGCTGGGAGAGGACATGGCGGTGCAATTGGCGGTTTTCGCTTCATTGCTTCACCTGAACGCGACCGTGTTGCAGTACATCCGATTGCTGCTTCTGCGGGTTTACTCAAATGTCATCCCGGCAGGTGGTGTTCAGTTGGAAGATGAAGAAGGAAAGAGGGAGTTCACGATGCCGATCGGAGCATGGTTGTATGTGGGAGTAAGCCAATTGGCAGGCGTGTTGATGCTGCCAAGTCTGATCGACAAGGTCCGGGCCGAGAGGAAGGGGAGTGAGATCGAGTTTTTCAAGATGTTCGAGATTGCAATCGCGATGCTGATGTTGGTGATGTTTTTGATGATGCCAGCGCTGATGAGAGCATGGAAGACAAAGGCAGCAAGTGCACAAGACAGAGCCAGAGGCCTCGCATAGCAGATCTCAAGTCTTTAGCATCGGTGTAAGGCCTACGTAGTCGCGCTCATACCCGCAATCTCAGAGTGGTGACTTTGGTATTTTATGTACAAGTATTGCAAGGTGACTGACACGAATGTGTGAAGCAAAGTAGACTTGAAGCCGTCTGCATCAGGTGCAGCTCCGTTCTGGGCGCTTAGATTGTCGATCGCTGCTTGAATCGTCCGTTCAACCTTCCACCTTTCCTATGGAGATGCAGGAAGAGACGAGGAACAATCATCCACCCTCTCGGTGGTGCATGGCTTTGAGGAGGAGCGTTCCTATACAGTCAGACCCTCCTCCGCCTGACACGATGCTGATGATTCGCATCGTGGTGGTGTGTGCTGTGCTGAACAGGCAGGATCGATGTCAAGGATGGCGAGAAGTGGAAAAAGTCGGTCTGGGCTGAGTGCATGTGGAGGTTTTCCACCAAAAAAACCCTTGGCTCGAGTCGCATGTACAGTACTTCCCCCACCCTGACTTTCCTTGCTTGTTACCAGACCATCAACTCTTCGCCACTTTTCAACACCATCATCGCCTTCTCTTCAGAATCGCAAAGATGTCCTCAACAACACCTCTCACGCTACCATCGGAGCTCCTGCCACTGCTGCATCGCGACCAAAGCGACTCACTACCACCGCTTCGACCGACCAAACCCTTGTCTCCCTCGCTCAAATCCACCATCTCGTCCCTGTCTTCCAGATTTCCGGTGCCGGTGATTGGCATCCTCCACCTGCTCAATGACGACATTGATTCTGCCCATACACTCGTCCAGAACGACGATGGCAATCGCGACTCGAACCTGATCCACTCAATCTTGCATCGTAGAGAAGCCGATTTTTGGAACAGCAAATGGTGGCTCAACCAATTCACCCATCCCTTTCTCTCCACCCTCTACTCGACCCGCAACCTGGACGGCCGCACGGGCGCAAAGCAATTCGTAGACATGGTCGAACGCGTCACTTGCAAAGGCGCAACCACCGCTTGTGCAGCTCAAAAAGACGTGAACAACGCCAAGCAGTGGCAGTGGAAGGAACATTCGGATCTCGCACAGTACCTATTTGAGCAGTATGATGTAACACTACCAACAGATTAGCAGTAACGAAGGGGATTTTAAAGTACAGAAGAAAGGATGTCGGAAATGTCGCTGCTTCCTGCATCTGAGACGCCGAGGCGAGTGAGGCTCGAGTCGTCATGGAATTTCGACAAATGCCTCGAACCCGAATCACACAGAACAGTGACTACGACGGGTGGCGGGTCGTCTCCCCTCTCCCGCTTGAGTTTGAGTGCCGTCCTCACCGCTGCAACACAGTTGACCGCAGAAGAAGAGCCGAGGAAAAGCCCATCATTGAGGATAAGATACCTTCCCATACGCGCAGCTTGGTCGTCACTCACCCTCTCTGCATCGTCAATGCACTGCAATCCCATCTGAAGGTTCCTCGTAATCCTATTGATACCGATTCCTTCAACAACCGAGTCCACTTGATGCCGTCTTCTCTTCCCCTCCGCTTCGGTGGCGCTGTACATGACGCCGTATTTGACCTTATTGTACAGCCCACTACCTTGTGGATCGGCGAGGACGATTTTGACTTCGGTCGCTGAGCCAGGGCGCGAGATGAATCCTCCTCCACGACGAGATTCATCCGGATCGCACGAGACGCGTTTGAGATACGCTGCGCAGCCAGAGAGAGTACCTCCAGTGCCCGCACCGGCGACGAATGCGTCGAGCAAGCCGCCGGTCTGTCGCCAAATCTCGGGTCCTGTGCCATTGTAGTGCGCCCAAAAGTTGGACGGGTTCTCGAACTGATCTGCAAAGAATCCTCTCGGTTGGTTTTCGAGGATGACTTGTCCGTCGCCCGAGTTGGTGGTGCGTTTGGAGGAGACGACGAGGTCGTCGCGATGGACGTATTCTTCGCCCTGTCCTCCGTCCGATCCTGCATATCCCGAGGTGCTGAAATCAGTAGGATGCGGGCCGATGAGTTCGACATCTCCGAAAGCTTCTGCTCGAGCTCGAGCTTCGTTGACGAAATGACGAGGGTCGACAATGCCACGTGGACGGACGGATTGGATCTCAGCACCGAGCTTTTCAAGAATCTCGGTCTTTTCGCGAGCCACGTCGTCGGGGATGACGATGGAACAACGATAGCCTTTGGCTCTAGCCAGAGTAGCGAGGGAGATGCCTGTGCTGCCGACGGTACCCTCGAAGATGCAACTGCCTGTATTTGGGTAGAGCAGACCTTCTTCTTCTGCATCCTTGAGGATTTGTAAAGCAACTCGATCCTTGGGTGAGCCTGCAGGGTTCAGGAATTCGGCCTTGCCAAGGATTTCGCATCCTGTGGCATCGGACAAGCTGTTGATGCGCATCAGAGGTGTGTTGCCTATCAATCCTTCCACTCCTCTTACCACCTGTCCTGACCTGATCTGGATTGGGTCTCTCCCACGTAGCTCCCTCCTCCTACGCTCCTCCTCATCCTCGTCGTCCAAGCCATATGAGCGCAACTTTCTACGCCTTCGCTTGCGTTCACGACGCTCTGCAAAGTAGAACACCGATGTGATGGAGCCTAAGCCGAGAACGAGCCCTGTGAAAACACCGATGAGGAACGTGGATTTGCGATGGGAGCGCGAGTAGCGCGAAATGACGGTCCATCCTGGAATGTGTGCAAGTTTGGAGCCGGAGGAAGAGGCGATGGAGGACGAGCCCGCCCTCGAGGCGAGATTCGACATGCTGTGCCGTAGCTGCTTCAATGTAATATGGAGATCGATGGTGGGTGACGAGGAGGGGTGCAACGATTCGAAGATCAAAGAAAGGTGGAGGCGAGCTTGTCCAAAAAAATAACAAGAGACCCTTGTCGGGAGAATCGGGCCCAGATGGGTCAGAATTGCGAGGTCTAACAAATGTTCAAAAATCGCAACCCGGCGACTAGAAAGGCGTTATAAGATCGGAGTACACACTTCCGTCCCTCTTGCAGATGCAGATAGCCGATGGTCGCCTATACATTCATGGCTCGTTGCGGGCGTCATCGACCATGTGGTACACAGTACTGTACGTGACTTGAACGATGCGCTTGACTTGTGTGCCGTGACTTTTTCAGATCAAGAGAAAGAAAATGCAAAGCCGCATTTTGTGCGACCCAACTGGGCTTTGTGTCAGCGCATAACTTTCCGCCCGCTCGTCCCTCTGCACGGAGCAGTTTCCGTGTCGATTTAGCGCTGCTGCCAACTTTGTCATCCGCCTGCCTCTTCTCCACCATCTCAGCATCTTGGACACATTCTAGCACCCGCTCGTGTCAAGTGGCGATACCCAAGATGTCGTCCTACCAACCTATAGAGAAGGAGCCTTTGGCCTCCACG
Source organism: Pseudozyma thailandica (assembly GCA_023212835.1). Taxonomy (NCBI): domain Eukaryota; kingdom Fungi; phylum Basidiomycota; class Ustilaginomycetes; order Ustilaginales; family Ustilaginaceae; genus Pseudozyma; species Pseudozyma thailandica. Next base: position 199,145 of record JALCCH010000025.1, read on the forward strand.
CCTGTTATGGTCGATAATGACTGTGAGAAGGCCGAAACGCTCCCCCTCGACACCGAGGCTGAGCAGCCTGCTAATGCCTTCAGCCTCTACATTGGAGAGCGTCGTGTTCTCCACATCAGCGGCTGGCGCTTTTTCGCCCTTCTCACGTGTCTGTTCATCTGGTTCTGCGTTCCACTCGAGTCTCTAGACATACGCCGCCCATGCGCTCACAGTGTTCAAGCTGTCAACGGCTATGTCAACCACCTTCGCACCACCGGCCTCGCCGCCTCGAACCAACCTTCCCATGCAATGACCCACAAGCAACACTCGGACAAGAAGTGGACCGAGTGGTTCGAAAAGCTCGAGAAGGACTTCCTCGCCATCCCTTCCGCCGAGAGTGCCAGGGATGCGCTGCAGAGGTACACCAATGTCTCGCACTACGCTGGCACGCCCGGTGACTACAATTCCGCCCTTCAGATCCTCGAAGAATGGGGCAGCCTCCTTGGCGCGCCTCTCCCTGAGGACCTCAAGCAGCTCGTCTTTGACGCTGGCTCGTCGGAATCGCAAGCCTACCTCAAAGGCGGCCAGGACAAAGACCGTGTTCGCGCTTGGACCGATACTTATGCCGTTTGGCTCAACTACCCCATCAACTCCTCCCTCTCCCTCGCAAAGCCCGATTCGCAAGGCGAGCCGTACTGGAATGCAAAGCTGCAAGAAGATGTTCTCGACAAAGACCCTACTAGCGGCCGAGGCGTGCCTCTCTTTCACGGCTACTCGGCTTCCGGCAGTGTCAGCGGGCAGGTCGTTTTCGCCGGCATGGGCAGGAAGCAGGACTTTGCCGATCTCAAGGCGAAAGGCATTGATGTCAACGGAAAGATCGTCATGGTCGATTACGGAGGAAACTTCCGAGGTCTCAAAGTCCGGGCTGCTCAAGAGGCAGGTGCGGTGGGTGTGATCATCTACACTGACACCATCGAGGACGGCCAAGTGACCGAGGCAAACGGTTTCAAGGCGTACCCTGACGGACCGGCGAGAAACCCTTCCGCCGTTCAGAGAGGCAGCGTTCAGGGTCTGTCGTTCTACCCCGGTGATCCTTCTACTCCGGGCGCGCCTTCTTACCGAAACGCGACTCGTCTTGAGCCCGAGGAGGCTGATTCTCTACCCAAAATCCCTTCGTTGCCGCTCTCCTACTCGGAAGCAAAGGTTTTGTTCGAGGCCATCAAGGGCAAGGGTGTCAAAGCGGAGGACGTCAACTCGCGTCTCGCCGGAAACATCTCGGGTGTCGAATACTGGACAGGTCCCAGTGAAGACGTAGTGCATCTCGAAAACTTTGTCGATATGAAAGTTCGGGACATTTGGAACACTTATGCCGTTCTCCCCGGTCACATCAAAGACGAAGTCGTGGTTGTCGGTAACCATCGCGATGCGTGGACTTTTGGTGCTGCCGATCCTAACTCTGGCACAGCCGCTTTCCACGAAGCTATTAAAGGTCTCGGCCAACTCTACCAGAAGGGATGGAGGCCGTTGCGCACCATCGTGTTTGCGTCCTGGGATGCAGAGGAGTACGGGCTTGTCGGGTCGACCGAATTCGGAGAAGACTATGCGCAGTGGATTCGTGACCATGTTGTGGCGTATCATAATGTGGATGTCTCGGTCTCGGGAAGCATCATTCAGTCGTCTTCTTCGCCTTCGCTCTCGCGCTTCGTACAAAACGTAGCAGCCAAGGTAGACGATCCTAACAACAACTCGAGCAAGATCAGCCTGGATGCGTTCCACCCGCTTGGTTCAGGTTCGGATTATACGGTTTTCCTGCAGCACCTTGGAATCGCATCTACTGACCTGGGATACAAGAGATCGAGCAAAGATCCGGTATACATGTACCACTCGAACTATGACTCGTTCTACTGGATGGACAACTTTGGCGATCCTGGGTTCAAGAGGCATGAAGCCGCGGCCAAGGTGGTAGGCTTGATGGCGCTCGAGACGTCTTCGAGACTGTTTGCGCCGATCAACGTGCAGGATTACGCCAACGAGCTCAACAAGTACCTTGCGAAGATTGAAGCCTTGGCCGAGAAGAAGTTGGGCATCCCGAGGGGCGTGGGGGCAAAGCATCCGTTGTGGATGACGCATCTCCGCATCGCGATCAAGAAGCTCCAAGTTCAGGCAAAGGTGTTTGAAACTCGCAAGACGCTGTTGGTGAAGAAGCTGAGGCATCTAGCAGGCAAGACATGGGGCGATCAGAAGCGAAAGCACCACAAGCATGTCGAAAAGGAATTGAGGAAGGTGATTGGGGAGATTAGGAAGGTGAATAAGAAGCTGCAGACCTTTGAGCAGGGGTTGATCTCGAAGGAGGGATTGAAGGGTAGGGAGTGGTATAAGCATCTTGGTACGGCGCCAGGTAGGTGGTTGGGGTATGGAGCGACGACTTTCCCCGGTGTGACCGAGGCGATCACGTTGGATGGAGGCAAGGGTTTGGAGTGGGAGACCAAGAGGTTGACTAACCATATTGAGCGATTGGCAACCCACTTGCGCCACTGATCTCTTTCTCTCTTTCGGTCACATTAGGCGGATGATGCAATTGGCACAAGTGTTTTGCATGATGTCAAGTGTCTATGTGGTTGCAAAGAGTGATGATAAAGTCTAGTATCCGCGACGGATGAGAAAGTCTTTGGTAACTTCGTAACTGACAAACAGTACGGCGTTGACGGGGAGAGCACGTAGGATTGTGGGACCAACACCGACAAAGAATGCTCTCCATCCGGCTTCTCTATATGTAGCTCTTGCTGTTGTCCAGAAGAGGCCTCTTGCACGCACGTCGTTGGCTGCAGTAGTGGCTTGGATTTTGGTCTTGATCACGTCGGCCCAGAAGGTGCTAACCCACGCCACCACGCCAGCTACTGCACCGCTGACCGCCATGTCTAGATTGCTCAACTCGGCTCCGCCTTTGATGCTTCTGATTTGAGCGTTGAGCAGTTCGTAAGAGGCAAAATAGGGGCCATATCCGAGGTCTCGGACAGCAGTAGTACACCAGCCACGGTAGAGACCATTTCGCACTCCTTCGGTTCGAATAACGTCCTTGAAGACGGTCCAAGTGCTTGGCTTGACCCGCCCGGTCTGCATCTGCTCGCGAATCTTTATCAAATCTATCGGACTTGTAATCAGCGACGAGCCTAGTCCGGAAGCCATCCCCGCGATAAACACTTGCGTAATCGGATATCCATCAAACAGCGAGTGAGAGGTTTGGTACTTGAGCGAGAGATTGTAGAGGCCAAAGATGGACGCGTTCATAACGGCTACGCCAAGCATGGGCGAGGTTACGCCTTTGTAGAGGCCTGTAAGCTTTTCTTCCTTGATGATGATGCGAAACGCGTCGGTGGCAGATTTGTATACGGGCAATGCGACTCGTAAGCCGGTAGGGGCGGAGGATGAGGATATTGATGGCATCGTGAGGGTTGCTGTGTTGCCTCGTGGGATGGCCGAGTAGGTGAGGGTGCTGGAGGGCGATGTGAGACGCGTTCGTGACGAGTTCGTGGAGATGTGTGTGGAGGCGTCTATTGATGAAGCTGTGTGGGTATATGACAACGTCGATGAGGAAGAGGAAGAGGAGGAGGAAGGTTGGGCTTGCAATCGAGTCTTGACAGTATCAAATGGATGGCCTGCGAGAAGCGAAGCAATACCACCCACTGTGCCCGCCACAAAGTCGACCATTGCAGACGGACCTTCCATCGCTACTGCTTCCGCCATCTCTATGCTGCCTCTATATGTGGCTGAAGCTTGAGTCTAGATCTTGTATGGTCGAGAACAACATCAACCTTTCCGCATCAAGAAGTGTTGGACCCTAACCTCTCTCCGCACTCAGAATATGTCTCCGCGTGAAATGGCGAGACGGCCATCGGGATGATCGGAATTTCACAAGCTAAAATCGTCGATGGGGCCAGAAAGAGAATTGTGTGCGATGGCGTGCGGTGCAAACCCAAAGCTGTCAAATATGGCCATTGCAGCACGTCATTCTTTAGTACGGATTCGCTTGCACACTCCTTTTCCCCCGCACTCGCCCTTCACCTTTCGACAGAATGACTTTCGCCACGACAGCTACGAGCGGTAGGCTGCAAAGCCTCGGGACAGGGAGGACAACGACACCTTTCAAGTTGTGCGCGTGAGAGAGGCTGCTACAATCGATGGCGCCATCCCGAGAATCGAGCTTGATGAAAGCGCTGTCGGAGGCCGAGAAGCATATGAGCCTGTATTATAGAGGCTCTCACTGATACTCAGCGGAATACCGACTTCGCATACTGGAGCAGGTGCGACCTCGAATGCTAGAGGAAAATCCTGTCTGGAGCCATCCCAGGTCTGCTCGAATGTCATTGGGTTTGAAGGTCCATCGTAGTCTACCAACATCTCGATCGCAAACGCTATAAGACTTTCCTTCCTCCTCTTGATACAGCCTCTTCCATCATCATCGCTGCCACCCCGGCTAAGCGTACTTGACACGATGACGCCTCCAGTTGCAGCCAACGACACCCCCGATGTGGGCTCTGTGACCCTCCACCCCACCTCAGGCTCGCAGAAGCGCATGATCCTATACGCTTTCATGATGGGCTGTTCAGGCCACCAATCACCCGGTCTCTTTACCCACCCCTCGGACCGCTCACGTTATCACAATACTCTCTCTTACTGGGTTGATCACGCCAAGCTGCTTGAATCTGGCCATTTCGACGGTCTTTTCCTCGCCGACGTCCTCGGTGGGTACGACGTCTACACTTCTTCCCTCGCGCCCGCCCTCCGTTCCGGCGGCCAATTCCCCGTCATCGACCCACTCCTTCTCATTTCCGCCATGGCCGCGGCTACCACCAATCTCTCTTTCGGCATCACGGCGACCACTTCCTACGTCCACCCGTACGAGCTCGCAAGACGCTTCTCAACCCTCGACCATTTGACCAACGGTAGAGTCGGCTGGAATGTTGTGACGGGCTACCTCGACAGTGCAGCAAGACAGTTTGGAGCCAAGAACCAAGAGCTGCATTCGAAGCGGTACGAGGTTGCGGATGAGTATATGGATGTTGTGTACAAGCTTTGGGAGAGTTCTTGGGCGGATGATGCTGTTAAGCACGACCGAGCTGCCGGTGTCTACACCGACCCGGAGCGTGTGAGGCAGATCAACCATGTGGGCAAGTACTACCCTTCGGTCCCCGGGCCTCACATCTGCGAGCCTAGTCCACAGCGCACACCTGTCATCTATCAAGCTGGCAGTAGCGGTCCGGGTATGGCTTTTGCCTCGAAGCATGCGGAGGTGATCTTTATCGCTGCGCACAAGCCCGAAGTAGCCAAGAAACGGGTCGACGCCGCCCGCGCTGGAGCCAAAGAAGCCGGTCGAGATCCCTCTTCTCTCAAAGTTCTGGCTTTGCTTTGCCCCGTCATTGGCAAAACGGACGAAGAAGCGCAGCAGAAGTACGCCGACTATCTAGCTCACGGGTCGGACGAGGGTGCCCTCGCACTCTTCGGCGGCTGGACGGGTATCGACCTCTCCACCTACTCGGACGACGAAGAGCTCCGCACCACCGAATCCAATGCCATCAAATCGGCCGTCGAGAACTTCGCCTCCCAAGACCCCAACGTGCCCAAATGGGACAAAAAGGCCGTAGCCAACAAGATCAAACTCGGCGGCCTCGGCCCTACCATTATCGGCAGCCCCGAATCCATCGCAGACCAACTTCAGAGCTGGGTAGATGACGCTGGAGTCGATGGATTCAACCTCGCCTACACAGTCGCCCCGGGCACGTTCCAAGACTTTGTGGAACTCGTCGTGCCCGTGCTGAAAAAGCGAGGCTTGGTTTGGGCCGATTATCCACAAGTTGAACAGCCGGAACAGGAGCAAGTGAAGGACGGACCAAAGCAAGGTTTCGGCTTGGGTGAGAAAGTAGGTGTGACTAGCAGGGAGAAGCTGTATGGAGTGGGGCAGAAGAAGTTGAGAAAAGACCATTACGGGAGCAAGTTCACTTGGAGGGCGGGCGAGGAGCCACCTGCACTCGAGTAGGTCACGTTTTCGTTTTTCTGTCTCACACACCAGCAAATCAAGATTGTTCAAGCAAATGCAGTTGATTGAAGTGGTACGATGAGGCTACGCTGCACACGCGATGAGGATCCAGTATATCCGGGTGCCAGAATCGAACACACTGAAGTGGGAGGTCCGAAGCCTGAGATGCTTTCTTCCTACTGGCTTCTTCCTATACCTCTACCGCTTCCTCCTCTTTCACTTTCTCCGGCAATTGGCTACTCGAAGCCAATTTGGGCGACCGCGTCCTCGGTTTCCACGGCAAAGCGCTTGGCGTCGCAAAGCTTCCCTCACTGAAAGCAGGATGCAAGTTCTGCTCGTCGTCGAATGTACCGACCGATGGAACTGGCATAGGATGAAGCGTCTGATAGACTTCTTGAGTATTCCAATCGGCGATTAGTCGCCTATTTTGAGCTTCCACGACGCCAAAAGTCGGCACTCGGAAAAGCACGTCGACGTCAGAGCTTGATTCCTGTCGAAATTCAGTCTCCGCTCCTGCCTCGTTGTGCAAGCTCACCAGAACAAGTCACCGACATCACCGCCACTGCCCCCCAGAGATTCGCACAAGAGTTTGCAACCCGGTCTCGCTAAAATTGGGGCCCCGAAAGCTTTTTGCATCCACCTGCTTCGTCAAGAGTCACAAAGCCGACAAAGCGTGGTGTTATTTTGTGTGGGCATACCAAGGTCGGAGTTGCAAATACAAAGCTCACCTCGTGCCCTTTCTGACTGGAAGTTGGCTATTAATCACTTTGCGCAAACTTGTCTTTCTTCGTCACCCTTTCAACCCTCATGATGGTGTAAGGTCTCACTTCGAATCCCACTCACCAGACATGCTGCAGCTGCCTGGGTCGTGCTAATTTGTGGCGCTGTGACCACGCGCTCGCTCGCACACTCGTGATGACATCTCTGGCTGAGTGGGCTTGACGATCCGATTCGGGGTATTCTTTGTGGTGCTGTACAGTAGTCAAATACATCTACCCTCGTAAGGGCAAACGATCGGCATCTAATCCAGCGCTGTTGCATCACTCGCTCTTGCAATTGCAATCCCAGGAACGAATGAGATCTCCACATGCTTTCGGATGTACTGGAATCACTTCGCTTGCCCACGTTACAGCCCGATGATTGCAACCGTGTCGGTAGAAGAACAAACCGACATCTCCGTTGTGCTTGGCTTGTGCCGCGGCTTGGACTGCACATCGTCGGAAGCCATTGCAACATCGTCACAAAGTTCCCATGTTTGCAGATGATGCAGTGCAGCTGTTCCAGAAGCGATGCCAAATTTCGCCGAAGATCTGCCTTGCCCACCTCGCTTCCGTCGCCGCTCCGAATCACCTTGTTTTCGTCCATGATGTCCAACAAATGACTAGTGCACTTCCCGACATGGTTGGTCCGACCGTGCCTGAACACTGGCAATCCTCGTCGACTCACATTGCAGCCATACTTGAACACAACGCACTAACAATGTTCCTCTGCCGTTCATGTCGACGTCGCAAAAGCCTTTGTGCATTGCCGTCAAGGAGTTGCAGCAATGGACGCCCGCATCGTTTCCCCATAACCACCCCAGAAATGCGGGCTCAGCATGAGCATGAATTTCATCAGAGCTGCTGCCAAATGAGCAAGTTACGAGAAAATAGTCTTCTGAGACATTCGGCAGCGTCAGTCAAACTGTGCGCTCTTTCTGCACTCCACTTTTTCATCTTGCTTCCGACAGTGACGTTGGCCTTGCTGGCTTGGCACTGTCAATGCGCCTTGGCGAACAAGTGCAATACATCTCTGCCCTGTGGATGTGTACCCAATTCAGCGGCTCTCATGGTCTCGTTCAGGCTTTTCGCTCGTCTCAGTCCACACAATGACAACGGCGATTGGCCTCGTGGGCCAGCTAGGCAGGAATCATATATAGATAAAGCTTGAACAGTTTCCATTCGTGAAGGTCGTCCTCGCATCTAACCTCCGTCGTCTGCGATTCTCCCTTGTAACAACGGACTCCGCCCCCTCATCATGCGTCTCCCAGCCTTCAAGACGCTGGTCGCGCTGTTGCCAGCCGTGGCAGCAGTCGCTGCGCAGGAAACTTCCTCCCCCGCATTGTCTGCTACCTCTGCTTCTATGTCTATGGCTGGCAGCTCCGTGTCCATCTCCAGCAATTCCATGTTCAGCACCGGGAGTGCTTCTTCTTCGGCTCCTACCAGCTCGTCCGGAACCGCCACTGCTAGCTCGGCCGCTTCCAGCTCCTCTGCCAATCCTTTGACCGAGAAGCCACCCGCAGCTGTCCCTTCGGCGACCACCACTCCAACCAACTTCATCCCCACCGGTCCCTTGCCTCCCAAGCAGGAGCTTTGCACGTCTCCTATCTACTGCCCTGGCCCTTTGCTTCAAGCCGTCCAGCTTGCTGGCATCTTTGAGGATTCCAAGACCTTTGTTGACAAGCCCACTTCGAAGCCCGAGTCGGAGGTCCTCGACAACTTCAACAAGCTCGGCGGTGGCAATGCCAGCAACATTACCTACGACGAGATTATCCAATTCGTCGATGACAACTTCGCCTCGGAGGGTATTGAGCTCGTCCCTGCTGATCTTGGAAGCGAGTTTGTTGAGAACCCCAAGTTCCTGCAGGGAGTCGAGGACGAGGTCGTTCGAGACTGGCTCAAGCAGGTTCACAGCTACTGGGAGCTGCTTGCTCGTACCACCAACAGCTCTAGTCCGAGCGGTGTTCAGTGCGATGGCTGCGTCAGCTCGTTCATCCCTTTCAAGGAGCGCCGAACCTTTGTCGTGCCTGGTGGACGGTTCCGTGAGCTGTACTACTGGGACACTTTCTTTGTCATTGAGGGTTTGATCACATCGCAGCTTCAGCAAGTTGTCAAGTCGCTTCTCGAGAACTTTGGTGACTTGATCGAAGACTTTGGTTTCATTCCAAACGGCAACCGTCTCTACTACGAGAATCGATCCCAGCCTCCCTTCTTCACGCTCATGATCGACAAGTACCTCCAGGCGTATAACGATACCTCTGTGCTTGAGCGATTCCTGCCTTTGCTCGAGCGAGAGATGTCGTTTTGGAAGAACAATAGGACGATCGAGTTCACCTCTCCCTTCACCAACAAGACGCACAACATCACCCACTACAATGTGTCCACCTCGGCCCCTCGTCCTGAGAGCTACCTTGAGGACTATGAGACGGTTCAGTATGCCAACGAGTCTGGACTCGATCTCAACGATACTCAGCGGGCTACACTCTACTCGGACCTTGCGTCGGGTGCAGAGAGCGGCAGTGACTACTCGGCTGCTCGATGGTCGAAGCAGCCTACGATCAATACGACGAGCAACATTCCCGCTCAGCGATTCCTCAACACGGCTGAACAGCTTCCTGTCGACCTCAACTCGATCCTCTTTGCTTGCGAGCAGAAGCTTTCGGCTTTCTACAAGATGTCGGGTAATGGCACTCGGGCAAATGCTACGCGCGCCAACTACTGGGCCCAGCAGGCACAGGCTCGTAAGGAAGCGGTTTTGGATGTATTCTGGGACCCAAGCCGCAAGTTCTTCTACGACTTCAATATGACTCTCAACGACCGGGCTCCTTTCTTTACTCCCGCGGGCTTCTTCCCGCTCTGGGCTCAGATCTTGCCCCAAGAGTTTATCAACGAGACGATGAGTCTGGATCAGAGAAGGCAGAACTTGCAGGGAGTGTTTTCAGGATTGCGATACATTATCGATCGCTTCAATGGTACGCTCCCGGCTTCGCTGGTAACGACGGGTCAGCAGTGGGACTTTGCCAACGCTTGGCCTCCTCACACTTATATTGCTCTTGAGGCGTTGCGAAACTTGCCTGACTCGCTTGCTGCTGGACCTCAACTTGCGGCGGAGAATGGAACGTTTGCGCTCATCCCCATGACCAATGGCACCAACCAGCTTGGTCAATCTCAAGACTCGCTCCCCGTCCAGCCATACGAGAACGAGCCTGGTAGTCAGATCAACGAGACTCAAGCCGGCGCTACCGTCCCCAACGATGCTAGTCAGGACGTTGACCCTTTGATCAACGTTGGAAATTACACCACAGGCGAGTCTTGGAGGGATGAGCTGGTTCGTGAACTGGCTAATCGCTACGTCGCTTCAGCGCTTTGCTCGTGGCGTGCTACGGGTGGAAAGCTCAACACTACCGATCCCAGGTTCCAGCCGGTGCCTGATAGCACTCTTACGGCTAACGGATTGAACGCATCGACGGCGGCGGGCAACATGTTTGAAAAGTTCAATGCAAGTGATGTCAATGCGGCGGGATCTGGTGGTGAGTACGAGGTGCAAACAGGCTTCGGCTGGACCAATGGTGTGGCTATCTGGTTGGGTGGTCAGTTGGGTGCCAACTTGACCAGGCCTGAATGTCCCGAGGTTGTTGCTCAGAAAACCACTTCGAATGCTTCGAGCTAGGCAGTCCCTGCTTTTAGATAGACTTTGTATTCGCTAGCCGCTAGATTCTAGCAAATAGAAAGAGAAGACTTGCGATTCTTTGTCTTTGTGGCAGTGGTATAGCTGTATATATAAATGTGAAGAGTAAGGAACGACGACGAGGAGGAGGCATGGTGGTTTTTAGCCTCGCTAATTTAGGGCCACAATAAAGGTTGCGTTTTTTGACAGGTTTTCATTTTGCGTTCATACACATATGCGCGTGTCACGGACCTCATCCTTCTCCACATTTTCTCCAAGAGAAAGCATCAAGACGCACGTTCCTCCTCACCACTATCTCCTATCACACTTTTGCATCTGTCTCACATCACCGGTTTCATCTTCTCTGTGACTTTTTCTCTACTGCAGCACCATCGAATCCGACACTGTGGCCGCTACTCGAAAGAACGTATTTGCTCGCTGGCGCACGAAGCGCAGTGCTTAAAACCCGCTGTGGCACTAGCTTTGTTGCGATGAAGCGCACCTCTGCCACTCTGGCATCTTGTGCTTCAGCAAAGAAGGTCAAAGAAGCTGCCTCCTCGGATGACGAGCCTACTCTCCCCACTAAAACTCCCGCCGCTGCCAGTAGTAAGCCCGTGCCAAAACTGGCTTCGATCTTCCAACCACGCTCCACCACCACGTCTTCCTCCACTTCCAATGGCTCTTCTTCTACAACGACGACGCTCAAATGGCTCGACCCGATGGGACCGAACAAGACATGCCTGCACGGCGTCTATGGCGACCCACAACCAAACGCAAAGGTGGCATTCTTCGATCTAGATGGAACGCTAGTCCGCCCCAAAGGCGGGAAAACATTCCCAAGCAAAACAGACGAATACGATTACGAGTTTCTCTTCTCCTCTGCTCGCCCAGGTCAGCCCTCCTGCTCCGTCATCTCTCACATCCAGTCCCAGCATCACGAAAAGGGATTCGCGATAGTCATAGTGACGAACCAGAAACAAACTCAATACTCGTCAAAGACAGGGTTGACAACGTGGAGGAAGAAGATGGCGCACATTGCGGCGGCACTTGATGTGCCACTGAGGGTGTTTGCGGCGTTGGGGGATGATGGGTATCGCAAGCCGCGATTGGGCATTTGGGAAGAGTTGAACGAAAATTGGAATGGAGGGGTGCAGGTGGATAAAGAGGAGAGTTTCTATGTGGGTGATGCAGCGGGGAGGAAGGGGAGGAGGGATCATGGAGATACGGATCTGAAATGGGCGTTGAATGCCGGAATAACATTCGCGACGCCCGAGGAATACTTTTTGAAGGGCAAGAAGGAATGGTCCACGCCCATTCGACCTTGGTCTCCCTCGGCGGCAGAAGGGACTCTGTTGTTGAAAGGGTTGGTTGACCCACCCGAGGAACGTATGGTGACTGTCGACCTATCCGACCTCGCACACGCCCGAGCCACGCTCCTCGGCCAAGAGAAGGAAGAGGAGGCAGAGATAGTGCTCTTCGTCGGTGCGCCAGCTTCAGGCAAGACGTTTCTGTACAATCGGATCTTTGCACCCGCTGACTACATCCACGTGAACCAGGACCATCTCCGATCGCGCGACAAATGCCTGCGCGTTGTCGCCGACACGATTGCGGCAGGGAAGAGTTGCGTGGTGGATAATACCAACCGGGATCGAGCGACGAGAAGGTATTATATAGAGCTAGGGAAAGGGATGGGGGTGCGGGTGAGGTGTGTATACTTTGATGTGGAGAAGAGTAGGTGTGTGCACAACAATCATTTCCGAGCCCACTACGGACCAGTTGGGGAGAGGGAGGAGAGGAGGGGTTTGTTGCCGGCAACGGCGATTGAGGCGTGGTTCAAGGATAGAGAGGTGCCGAATGAAGAGGAAGGGTTTGGAGGAGGTGGGGTGGTAAGGGTCAAGTGGGGATGGCAGGGGGAAGAGGAGAGAGTGAGGGAGGGATATCAGATGTATTATCACTAAGTCATGGACAATATAGCAGTACCGTTCTATTCGTGGGTAAGTGTGAGAAGAGAGGAGAAGAGACCAGTTCTAGATTTGTGCAATAGCCTGACCATCCGCTCTGGGATCGGAACCGGCTGCCCAGACGAGCTTGTCAGTTTGGTTCTCCACCTTCTGAATCACCTGTCCCCTTCCAAACTGGAACCTGCCAAAACCGTCTACCACCTTGACCTTGTGACCCATCTGTTCCAACTTCCTCACGACATCTTCGCTGACTCCTTGTTCGAAGTAGACTTCGCTTTCTTTGCCCTCGGGACCGGCCATGCCTGCGCCGATGCAGAAGCGCGGGGCGTCGAGCGCGTCCTGTACGGAAAAGCCGTGGTGGAGGATATTGAGCAGAACTTGGATTTGACCTTGGGGCTGCATGAAGCCGCCCATAACACCAAAGCTCAAAAAGAGTTCGTCGCCGCGAGTGGCCATGGCGGGGATGATAGTGTGGTAAGGACGTTTGCGGGGGGCGACATTGTTGGGGTGGCCTTCTTCGAGAGTGAATCCTGCACCACGGTTTTGCAGCGTGAAACCGCAGCCGGCAGGGACAGCTCCGGTTCCAAACCCAGCGTAGTTCGAGTTGATAAAGCTGCAGGCATTGCCGTCTTTGTCCGTGACGGAGAAGTAGACAGTATCACAGGTGTTGGCGGGGGAGCCTTTCTCGAGGTCGGTAGAGGCTTTGGTGGGGTCAAACGTCTTGATTCGTTGGGAAAGGTATTTGGGATCGAGCAAGAGTGCAGCGACGTCCTGTTCGGAGTGGTGAGGGTCGGATACGTGGTATCGCGTGTCTGCGAAGGCAAGACGTAAGGCTTCAATGAGGGCATGGAGGTACTCGACCGAGTTGTGCTCCATCTTTGCCAGATCACCAACTTTGCCCTGGTTCTGCATCTCATCCAGCAAACCTAGCGCTACCAATGTGGTCAGGCCTTGACCGTTGGGTGGGCATTCGTACATGGTCACACCCTCACTTCCCTTCAAGTCGCCCGCCTCAGCAGGGTGGTTGTATGTGTACTTGATCGGAGTCACCTCCTCCGTGCCTCGCTCAAGGTGGTCCTTGAGATCGTCCAACTCCAAGACTCCGCCTTGGGACTGCACCAGCTCGACAATAGCCTGCGCAATGCGACCGGTGTAGAATCCTTCTTTGCCCTTGGTGGCGATCTCGCGGAAAGTCCTAGCCAAGTTGGGCATACGCATCAGCTCACCGGTACGAGGAGCTCGGCCGTTGTGCAGCATCTCGTCAGCACTCGGGCTGGCGTTCTTGATAAGCTTCTCGCTGCGACCCCAGAGATAAGCTGTGTTTTCGTGCACAGGATAGCCTTGTTCTGCGAGTCGAATGGCGGGAGCCAGAACCTCTTGCATTGTTAATTTTCCCGAACCCAGCTTTTCGACCGTGTCGACCCACGCTGCGGCCGCACCAGGGACGGTGACGGCATGAAGACTGCTCATGGGGATCTCGATTCCATCGACACCCTTTGATCGAAGGACATCGAGCGTCATTGCCTGAGGAGCACGTCCTGAACCGTTGAAAGCGCGGACGGCACGCTTCTCGGCGTCGTAGAAGAGACAGAATGCATCACCACCCACACCAGTGTTGCAGGGCTCGGTGACATTCAATGCTGCAGCTACGGCTACAGCGGCATCGGCAGCGTTGCCACCAGCGTTGAGGATTTCGATACCAGCAGAGGCGGCGAGCGGCTGTGAGCATGCTACCATTCCCTTGGTGGAGAGCACGGTGGAGCGGCGCGATGGGAAGCGCATGTATGCGTTTCCATGGTGAGGGTCGGTAACAGACCAGTCGAAGGGCGAGCGTGAGGCCGACATCGTTCGAGATCTTGAAGCGAGTCTTGTATGAACGAGAGAAGTTTGCAGAAATCAACACTGAGCGTGGTCGAGATAGCCGAAAGTCAATATATACTGTAGCAGCAGGTGGTGGGGGGAAGGATGGGTTTGCCAGGAAGATTGAAAGTGGATGCGGGGGAACAAGGTTGGCCCGGGCGTCGATTAGAGCCACTTCGGTGTTCAAGTCGGGTTAGATAAAGGCGGAATACTGTAGCCGCTCTTGTGAGCGAGGGCATAGCGGTAATTTGGCGGTCTGCACCAACTCTAATCCCGCTTTTCCTACGCTCGCTCTTCTCGGCAATGCAAATTGGCTTGCTCACCTCATGGTGTGCCATCCTTGCTCGACTCAGACAAGTAGCATCGCATGGGCTGGAGCAAGTCATCACGTGGGTACATTGAGGCATCCACATCATTGTCAAGACCGATGATGCGAGCGGAACCAGCCGGTGGCATTGCCTCATCACTGCGAATCCTCTTAAAGAGCACTGTTTTCTCTATGTCTGCAGCTTCATACTGTACCTTTACCAGTTCACTGCTCATACAGCACGCAAGCACCACTCCAGACAGATCCATGAAAATACACTTCTATGCCTTCGATCTACTATTTTATGTACATTTCTTCGTTTGCTCTTCCGCTTAAAGCTTGGCCCTGGGCAAATCGGAGTCAAAGTCGGTGGTGTTCATATCCTCGATATCGACGTTCCACTTTGCCGAGTTCAAAGGCTCCCTGAGCGCAAAGTCGAACAACGCCTCGTAAACATTTCCGTCCGAACGGCCAAGAGCCGAGTTGAGAAGGTAGTCAGGCACAGCGAACGAGTCAACAAGAGCGACAGCGTTGGGCCTCAACTCAGCCATGATCTCCTGCACCTTGCTACCGAGGAGGTGGAACTGCTTGCCAGTAATGTAACCGGAAGCAAGGAAGTCAGCCGACTCTTCCTCCATAGTGTGGCAAGCCCAAAGCAAGAAGATTCTCTGAACAATTTGGCGAAGAGCGGGCTGCGAGTTGAGCTGCTCATCCTTGAGGATAGCCATGCCAAAGTTGCGCACAAGCAAGTACTGAGAGTGAGCCTTGGAGCATCGGTAAAGCTCGACAAGCAACGAGTTCCAGGATCGCTTGGCATCGTCACGAAGAGCCAAAGTCTGCTCAGTGAGGTAAGCAGCACGGTGACCGAAAGCACGCATGAAGAAGAGAGGGTCGTAGAGGTCGCCAGAGAACTGGATGGTAGCCTTCTCATCCTTGTTCTCAAGGTAGCGGATCATGTAGTCGGTGGTGATGTTCTTGTCCACCTTGCCACGACCGCTCTTGATCGCGCGCATGGTCTTGAAGAGGTATCGAGTGCACTGCTGCGAAAGCATGTACGAGTCGCCCTCCCAAGTGGCATTAGGAAGGTAGTTGGCGTAGAAGTCGGGAAGACCCGAAGCCATCGAGTAACCGTGACCACCGCAAGCCTTTCGGCAGACCTCGATGGCGTCACTGGCGTACAGGGTGGTCAAGGATTTGAGACCGGAACTCGAAGCGTGAGTGTCGGCGAGCAACGAGAGATCACCAGACTCGATATTGGCCTGGTTCTGCTCGTAGAGGTCAAACATGAAACGCGAAGTGTAGTGGAAGGCGAAAGCCTGGGCAAGGATGGGGAAGAGACGGATCTGGACCATGGTGTAGTCGAGAACCTGGGTCTCGAGGGGCTTGCCATCCTGGCCGAACTTGGGAGCATCACGGTCGGCAAATTGTCTTCGAACGGCACAGTATCGGATGGCAACGGTGACGGCACGCATGAGCACGGTGGAGGCATCACGCACAATGTTGGCACGAACCCAGGTGAGGGTACCGTAAGCGAGCTTGGCGTTGGGAGGAGGGAGGTACTTGCCAGTCTCGGGCTCGACCTTGGAGAATCGTGCAAGCAAGTTAAAGTGAGGAACACGAACGTGGTCGAAGAGCATGAAGCCGTTGTCGGTGGTGTTGTATCCGGCCTTGGGACCAATGTCACCGATAGTGCGGCCGGGAAGGACCTCACGGGTCTTGACGTCACGGATGGGAACGACAACAGGGTGAGGGCCATAGCTCTTGTTCTTGATGATGAGCTGAGCCATGACGACGGCGTGATCGGCAGTGCGGCCGAGACCACCAATCCACCACTTGGAAGCGGTAAGAGTAGGGCTGTTGATCTCCCACTCCTGGGATTCGGGGATCCAGGTAGCGGTGGTCTCGATCCCCTGAACGTTGGAACCGTGACCAAGCTCGGTCTGAGCGTAACAGCCGATGATCTGGTACTTGGCAGCAGGCTCGTAGAAAGCTTTGCGCTGCTCATCGTTGCCCTGGTTGTAGAGAGTGGTCAAGAACATGGACTTGTGAAGACCCATGGGACCGGGAAGATCGGCGAGCTTTTCAGCCATGTTGATCTCCTTCTGACCCCAACCGTGCTCCGCTGCGAGCTGAGCGAGACGCTTATCCTTGAGCATGGCGCGACGGAACTTGTCTGCACGGCCATAGTAGTAATCGGAGGACTTGTCAAAGACGGGATCGTTGGAGAGGATGGAAACGAGGTGCTCTTGAAGCTCGAGGAACTCCTTGCCGTGAATGTACTGAGCCATGGCCTTGGAGTCGAAGGAAGCCTTGGAACGCTCGTAAGCGAGAAGCTCGCTACCGGGGGTGCCGGCGGGCTTGAGACCCTCGGGAAGCTCGATGTAACGAGGTGGCGCCATTTTCAAAAGGGAAAAAGTGTGAAGAGGTGGCGTTGGTGATGTGGACCGAGACACGATTTGTTACACAAAGAAAAAGCAAGCAAGCAAGTGGTGGCGCTTCAAAGATGGTAGTTGTAGCCAAGGCGACACGAAGAAGCGTAAAGATGAAGATTGGAGACGGAAGCGAGGAAGTGAAGCCGGGAAGGATGGATGAGAGCGGTGTCGGAAAGAAATGTGGGGAAGGAGGAAAGTGCAAGAGTATATATGAGTGGATCGCCACTCTGTGGGGGGATGAGGAGGGACAACCGGATTCTGCCAAGTGCTGACCGAGTGACCGGCAAAAGGCAAGAGAAATGGCAGTAAATTTGAACCGGAAGTGTCCATCCAAAGCGAAATTGCAGCCAAAATGCACAGTCGGCCTGAAAGCTAACCGGTCGACGGCTTTTGTGCATCATTGAATTTTGCATTGGTCTCTGAGAAGAAGAACTTGTCCACAACTCTGCAAGCTCTCGTTCCTTCCTCCGCACAGCAGATTCGGCAATGCCTTGAATGCTACGCTCGCATCGAGGCTAAAGCTTCCCGATTCTTGGACCGCTTACCGTCAACTTGTTCATATTTGTCAGGTGGCATGTAATAGCAGCAGACCCGTTCCCTCTGCCAAGATAGTGAATGCAGACTGTACATCAGAATGCTCGCTGAACAGCAGCAGCCGCAGCCAAGGCGATTCGACCCCGCAAGATTGTGAGAGGATAGTTGAGGGAGAAGAGTGGCCAAAGTTGCGCGCGTTCGAACCCCGCAAGCTGAGGTAAAGCTGTGTGCGAGTGGACCGTATTGTTGTGCGTGGTTGTTTTGAGAGTCGAGACCGGTTACTGCATTGGCAACTCGCCGGAAAGTGTGCAAACTGTGGAGAGTGCGGAGAGGGAGAGGGTTTTGTGCAAGGGTCGATCCATGCCATTCTCGACAGCCAATAATCACACAGAATCGGTCAGCGTCGTTGCTTTTTGCCGGATTCGTCGGGACTGGCTAAGCCCGGCCAAGTTTTGATTTATTTTGGTTGCTTGATGTTAGCAGCAATTACTAACATATACTTGCACAAGCTTCGACTCGCACGAAAAATCAGTGTTTAGTCGGAACGCGGATCGCGGAACGACTTTGCTTGCGCTGGAACTCAGTCGACACGTCCGCCGAAATTAGCGAAGAGACACTCCGACGCGAAATGGCTCAGTCGCACAATCTCGTGGCAGTGGGAGCACAGTCCAGTGGGCAAAGTTACAGTGCATGCGCATCGCCAACAATTACTGTGTAGTTATTGTTGTACAAGCACAAGCCACATACTGTACAGTACAGTGTACCAGTTCCAGTACAGTATATCGCATCTCCGTCCAACTCCTCGGACAAGACTTTCCTTTTTTTTTCTTAATTGCTCTCAGGAACCATTCACAACGTTCCCCACTTTGACATCCTCTCAATCCTCTTCTATCTCCGTGATTGACGAGTCAAAGCACGTGTGTAGAATCAGTCGCTCCTGTGTCCCGACGCAGACGGGGTTCTAGTAACTGTCTAGCAACTGTCAGATAGAGAGGAAGGGAGAAAAGCCTGGCGCGTTCAATCGTGCACACTACGGAAAAAGTGCCCTGCTTTGCATGGATAAGACACCGTTTAGCACGTTCGTTTCTCATCCTCTGCAAGCCTCTTTCTCGTCAACTTGATCTTTCATGCACATCGAGTCAACTTTGGTTTCTCCATCCTCGCACAGCCAACACAACTCGGAGAGTCATAGTCACGTCGGCTGTCGTTTCACATACGATTCACAGCGATACCTTCTCTCGTCCTCCAGCTCTCTTTGTACCCTCCCGTTCCTCGTCCTTCCATTCTCCTTCTCCGGCGTCGGCGCTTCTGCCACGCTATCCTGCATGGCACCCGACCCATTGTCCAACAAACTGGAAGCTCAGTTCATCTACTTCCTGCACCCTCCTCCATCTCCTCGGAGCTCGCTACTATTTGCTCCACCTCGACCCTTCTGACTCCTGATCCTCCAACACTACCTTCTTCTGGCTATGCCTAGGCATACCAACCTACGGCCACACGCCAACCCATCTTCCACCTCTTCATCCTCCCCAGACTCTGCAACACCGGTGAACAACACCAACGCCTCAACCTCGTCATTTTCTACCACCTCTCCTAACTACGCCGGAAGCTTGCCTCGTAGACCCTCTTCTTCCGACGTCGTCTTGCCTCCTCTTCACTCAGCTTTAGCTTCACGCTTGCCTCTACCTCCTGGGCCCGTCCTTCCACCACCCTTGCTTCCTACACCAACATCCGCAAAACGCTCCGATACCAACACCATCTACACCCAGCGTCGATCTGCCGCTTCCTCTCCTTCATCCTTCTCGCAACTCTTTACTCCTTCCAGAGTCATTCATCACGGTCGTGTCACTCTTCCCACCAACACAACCTCCTCACCTCAACCTTCGACATCCGTCACTGCTTCTGCTCCTGTTCCAGTCTCTGCTCCCCTCACCAAACCCAACAGGTCTGCTGCCATGACTTCCAGTAACGAAGACATTTCGGCCGGTCTCAACCGTACCGAAGCAGCCAATCAGTCCAACAACAATCCAGACGCCTCCAAAAAGAAGTCGACAAAGAAAGCAGTCTCATGCGAGCCGTGTCGTCGCCGAAAACTCAAATGCGATCGAGGTTGGCCATGTGGTGCCTGTAGGGATCGCAACGAGTCCAGCAAATGTGAATGGGCTGAGGGGGTTCGACCTCAAACCACTGGTCGCGACAGCGGCGACTCTTCGCAAGTCACTGAGCGCCTCGACCGTCTTGAAGCTATGATGGGTGCCATCGCTGGCTCCCTAGGTGTCGAGCTTCCGGGAGTCAAACCTTCCCCTGCTGCCAACGGCGCTCAACGCAAGCTTTCCTCTGTCAGCACTGCTTCCGCCGTCACCCCTTCTACCTCCAAGCTCTCAACACTAGCAGAGCTTGGCGCTGTCGAAGCCAACAGGGCTGCACTTGCTGCCACCAACTCCACCATTGATCCTCCCAGACCCAATCACGCCGTCGGTCCCATCTCTTGGGGCTTTGGCTTTGGCATTTCGCAGACCTCTCAAATCTCCTCCGAAGAGCTCACTCGCAAGACCCTTTTCGAGCTGGTCAACCTGCTTCCGGACAACATCATCGTCCGTCACCTCACCGACTTCTACTTTCGCGAGCTTTCCTGGATGGCTCATCTCATTCCTGAAGAGCCTTTCCGCAAGCGACAACGTTTGGTGGAGGAGCAACGCCTTTTCTGGGACGGAAGACCCGATGCTTACCGCTACGAGGAGATGCGAGATTCTCTTCGTCTCGTCGCCCTCATCCATGCTCTTTGCGGTGCTGCCCTGGTCTTTGGTGAGCCCATAGAGAGGGACGCCTTTCCCGAGAAGTATGGCAAGCAGCCTTTGACCGTCTTCCTCGATGCTGCCCAACATGCGCTCTCCGTACTCGACATTTATGAAGAGCTTCACATCGACAACGTCCGAACCATGGTTCTATTGAGTTCATGTTTGAGTGGGCTCAAGGGTCCTGCTGTTGGATCCGCAATGATGGCCAACATCTGTTTCATGGCCTATGCTCTTCAACTTGATGTCGAACCCCCCGAGACGCTGCCTCTCGACGAGCGAAAGGACCGCATCAACCTCTTTGCTACTCTCTGCATCAACGATTGGTTCTCGGCCGGCAATGTCAAGAGAAGCTATATTATTGATCCCGCCAACACCAGCTTGCCTTCGCTGTTCGGTCCGGACGCACACAAGAACGAGATGGTCACCGCACCCATCCGATACAAGCTCAAGCTCAGCGATGTCACACGTAGAGCAAGCCACCGCATTCGAATGAGCGAAGACGAAGCTTACGAGTTAACAAAGCAATTGCATCAGGAGGTAGTTGCTATCGAGGCTTCCATTCCCGAGCACCTGCGCTTTGATGAGTCGCTCATCGACTCGGCTAATCACGACAACGAAGAGCATTGGCATCGTTCCGCCATGGCTTTGGCGGTGCAGATGCAACTGTTGACTTTGCACAAGCGTTTCTACGTTCAATCCTGGACCAATCCCAAGTACAAGGAGTCGAGGGACATCAGTTTCGCCGCTTCCATGCTCATCATCAAGGTCTTTAGAAATGATTTCAAGTGGTTCACCCCTCGTGAAAACGCGACCATCGATGAGCAAAGGGCCATGATCGGAGAAGGAATGCGGACGCAGCATCACTCGGTCTCGAGGTTGTGGTTCTTTGCCCAGATGTCGATCATCTCATCGCTAGTTTTGATTCACTTCGTATCCATGCTGGACACACACCCGCAAGAGTCGTGCGATTGGGATAGCTCCGAGCTGAGGGCGCAGATCACCGACGACCTCAAATTTGTCCGACTCCTCTTGCAAGCGCTTTCGAGTAAGAGTAAGCTGGCTATGGATGGCGCTCGAGCCATTCAGCCTCCAGAGTCGAATAGGAACAAAAGAAAAGCCGATGATGCTTTGTCTGGCTCGAGTTTGGGGCCAGGATCAGTTCGGGGTGGCGGACCGCTCGGCAGTCGCTCGATGGAGAACCTGCCAATTCGCAACCCTAGCTGGTACTCGAGCTCGTCTGGCTATTCGAACGCAGGATCGAGTCCAGCGTTGACAAGTCAACATCGCACTCCACCGGCATACCACTCGCCTGGATCGAGTAGCGCCTCTTCACACAGTTTAGCGCACTCTGCCTCTGCCGGTGAGATTGTTCGACCCAAATTGCCCTTCGAAGGCCAAGTTGCGCCGGCAAATGCCAACTCGTTTGACGATATCGAGGCTCTATGGCAGAAGCAACCTTGGCAGACGGCCAGTCTGAGGATGGGCACCCAAGGGCGTCCTCCCACAGGCTCGAGCACTGGTCTTACTCCTTCTTCCTCCGCAACGGCGGCTGCGACGAGCTATTTCCCCAAGCCCCACGCACCCGCTTCTTCCACTCGACACGGCAATCACGCTGCTACCAACATCCCGAATCTCAATGCTGATGGGAGCACCAACCCCGATTGCCCCTACATTTGCGCATCGTTTTTCGGGCCCGATGCGAGCTTCAACGACATTGCGCGCGCCGAAGCCGCTATCGGTCGTCAAGATGCGAGTTATGGGTATCCTGTGGCCCCGCTCAGTCCGTTTACGGCTAGCTTCATTAACAGTTTGGATCAGTACGTGGCCAGTCTGGAAGAACCGATGCCAAGCAACAGTCCAAGTGTCGGGCAGGTGCAGGTGCCGACAGTTGGGGCGGCGATGGATGTGCCTCAGAGTCATGCGTTGGTCGGGGCGGCGAGCGCGGGTGCGAATGGAGCGACGACGGCGGCGAGTGGACCGAGGAGTTGATGATTGTGTTCCTATCCGTTGATTTTGTATTGTAATGGTATTCCCCCCTCACAGAAACGGACGAGTTGCTTGCAAAGTCTGTGGCGATTTGATTTGTCGCTGTGCAGATGATGAAGGTCTCCACCGCCTTTGAGGGCGTACAATTTGAGGTGGCCTTCATCTCGATTTCACAATCGTGTGACTTCATATGCGAGCACCGTGACAACGTCCCACTTGCCGCACAGTGAAGTAGTTCTCCAACGTCTTTGGCTGTGATGGATGAGTGACGCTAGCAGGGATGAGAGTGGTCTGCTCGATTCAGGTGTTCGTCCTTACCATCGTTCGTTCACACCAACCACTATCTGAAAGGTCATGACAGCCCAAACGCGAAAGGGAGCGCATTCTCACGTCACAATCGCCTATAAGGACGATGAAGAAGATGGTGAGGCTCATCAGCGATCGTCACTGCTACCCAACAACCAGGTCCATCTTGCAACGAGGCAAGGAACAAAACAGCAAGCTAGACCATCGAAGTGGACAACATGCTGGAAGCGCATCGTTCTATGCGTGGCAATCCTGACCGTATGCTTTGGAATCTTCGAGCTTGCTTTCCATGGCAGGGAAGCCGAGTCTTTGCAGGCCGTGAGAGAGAAAGTGGCGACGCTTCAACAAGAGCTCGGTCGACACATCAATCAAGGCTACGATAGGGTTATGGCTTCGATGGGACGTCCATCTTCGGCCTCGACGGAGACGAGCGACAACACAACAGCTGCGTCGAGTAGCGATCCGAAGATCGAAAGGGTCAAGAACAGGTCAGTGATTGTGCTCAAGACTGGCGCCAGTGTCTTGTTCGATCGCTTGCCCCTTCAGCTTTTGCATGCTCAGGCAGCTATTCATCCTGACATCGATAAAACTGGGCAGTCAGACTACAGCGGACCTTGGTTCTTTGTCTATTCGGATGCACCAATGAAGATGGGTCCTTTCACGGTGCACGATGCACTTGCGAACGTCTCAACCTTTGTGCTCCAGCTACCGGAGTTCAAAGAGCGTTACAACAAGCTACACGACTTGCTCTCGAACGGAGAAGATCTCAAAGTGGGCAGATTCAAAGAGGGCTGGAACCTGGACAAGTGGAAGTTCCTGTACATGTGGCAAGACGCGTACCGACGCAATCCTCACGCTGATTGGTATATCGGCTACGAAGCGGATACTTACGTACTATGGGACTCGTTGTTCAAGTACCTTGCAACGCAGGACGCTACAAGAGAGCAGCTCTTTGGCTGTGCGTCGATCCTCGTTGCCAACCAGGAGCTGTTCGCCAACGGTGGGTGTCCGTATGTCATCTCTGGAGCGTTGATGAGAGTGACCTACGGAAAAGATGCGGATTTTGCGTCCAAATTCGACAGGTCCGTCAAGGGATCTTGCTGTGGAGATGCGGAGCTAAGTATTGCCTTGCGAAAGTCGGCAACGACCGAGATCAAAGCGCTGGGTGACGCGGGGCCGAGATTTCAAGGTGATCGTCCACGGGAGATCCTGTTCGATGCGGACAATTGGTGTCAGCCAATCTTTAGCTTTCATCATCTCAAGACGGAAGAAGTTGAGTGGCTATCCGATATCGAACGCCAGATGCGAGCCAGGAAACACGAAAACCAAACCATTTTGTACTCGGATGTTTTTGACTACATTGTCCCTCGCAAGCTCGGTTTTTCTCTGAAAAGCATTGCTGCAGGTGGGAATCAGACCAGAGCAGTGGAGCTCAACCCGACACAGGAGGATTGGGAAGCATTTGGTAGTGCAGACAAAGGTGTCGAACAGGGAAGGAGGACTCAGGATGTGGGGAATTGCAAGCAGCAATGCATCGATAACAAAGGATGCACGACTTGGTTCTGGCTCAAGGCGACTGAGCACGATGAGGACGGCGATTGCTACATGATGCATGGAGCTGTCAGGATTGGCAAGTCGTATGAAGGGCTAGGATTGAGGACGAGCGGGTGGATCGGGAACAGGATCGCCAGCTTCAAAGCGCATCACTACTGTCACAACCCTCCCGAGGCCTGAATCTTGTTCTCTTCCATACTCTGCCCGATGCCAGCAACCTATCTCACAAACTTTTCCGCAAGACGGTGTGTGCAATGAAGCGAAGATGTCGGCTGTGTCAAGAACCCTAGGGTTGGGCATGCCAAGGATTGATGGATGGGTAACGCTGTCAGGCTGTGCAGAACTCGATGCGACTCGAAAAGCCTTGGCGACTGAGTTTCAGGGGGGCTCGGAATGAATGCGAAGAGAATTTACCACGCTATGCAGTATGCGCAGTCTCCGGATCGCGACCTTCGCAACAGCTGCTTAAAGCTAGAACGCCGAGCACTCTCACGACAGAAAAAGGCACGAGAAGCTTGGCTGCAGCTCCGCCAAGCCCGAGCTCCTCGGCCTCAGCTGATCAGAACTCGACCATGTCCTTTCTCACTTTTCGGATCAAGTACGATCGAGAAGATGACCTTTTCGATGATCATGCCGTAAAGTGGTTGCATGATTCGGTCGCGACGTCACTCACGGCAAAGCAATGGAATGTAAGAAAGAAGGTGAGAACGTGGTTTGGGATGGAATCAGAAAATTGCGGGGTCTGAGGGCGAGAAAGCAAAAAATTAATTGAATGACTTGATACAGAAGAAGCACCGCGAGAGTGCAACGATTCTTTTAAATTGTATTGTGAGCTTTTGAAGAGCAGAAAACGAGCCTGGGGAACAGCTGCGTGCTGGGAGCCAAGATGCACTTCCCTCCTCCGTTCAATTCAATCTCATCGACAATGAAGAACGGACATCAGAAAGCAGACAATCTGCTTGGCATCGATGGGTCCATATCGGATGGCTTCCGGTGTGCAGAATTCATCCTGGCTCGATGCGGTCTCATCTCAACTGCAGCTTGATCGGCGACGGGCGTCTACGTTCGAGCACAGCTGCAGCACCTTTGTGTAGCTGGGAAAACGGATGCAAACGCACGCGACGAGCACCGGGTCAAAAATCTCGCGAATTGTGGCTTCAAGCTGTCAAAAAGGTAGACCGCTCCTTTGCAGTTTCAAGTGGTCAATTGGGGAGATTTATTTAAAGTGGAGCTGCAGCTCGGGTCCAAGCCCGGGCCAAGATGCAGTCGACTGCTGGAGGCGCTGCGATCTTTTTTGACTGGCTTGGAATGCGCACCACACCGTTTGGTTCTTTTTTAATTAGGAAGCCATACTCTTTGAGTCGCTGCTTATCGCTCATATCGTCGATGGACTATGCCAATTGAGTTGCTCGTCGGCACATCCATGACGTGAGAAAGAGGATGAAGGGTGAAGCGCGTCATGATAGCGTTGACACATGAATGCCAGATTGAGCTCAGAAGAACTAAGGCACAAAGTCAGCAAAAAGAGCTTCTCAGCACCAGATCACGATGATGCATGACGCAGCAGCATAAAAATTAAGGATTATGATTTCACAAAAAGCGCAAAGGCGCAAAGCTTCATGCCTGAACTTGGACCGAGGCGGGAGCGCCGAACGACCGTGTGCGCTGTTCGGACTGTGCATCTCCACAGTCGAAATTGCCTTTTGTCGCCGTTTCTTCCTGCGCTCAACAGATTGATGGATTGATGGATCGTCCGCGCTCTCGCTCGCTTCTGCTGTGTGACGGAACTGGCCAACGCTTCCTTGACAAAGGGTCTTCGAGTCGTTTGATAAGATCACCCTTCCTTTTCGTTGCTTCCCCTTCGTCTTTGAATGACTTTCAGATCGCCGTGACTGTCCAGATCCTGATACCGACATCGCCGTCGAGTTGGATTTCAGCGTCTTTCATCACTACACCAACGGAAGCTGCTTCTCATCCTCCATCTTCCATCCCAGTCATCTCCATTACCGACTCTCGTTCCAGGTGCTCCTCTCTTCCTACTCTCATCATCAACCGACAAACCACGACACTACCTCTTGCCAACATAGCACCTTCTGTTGAATGTTGTAAAGGGGCCACATCATCTCATCGTCGCATCTCTGCACCTTCGTTGGTCGGAATCGACGCTCCTACACGCCCAAATGGTGTTCTCACTCGTCATCGACGACACCTCGCTGGTGCTTCTGCTCGTACTCGTTGCGACCCTCTCAGTCTCAATCTACGTATCGCGCTCATATCAACCCCTCATCCACCCGCTTATCCTGACACGCCAGGCTGATGTCTCCCAAACGCGTCAACCCAAAGAGTCGGCCATTTACCGCAATGCCAACTCACCAGCAGGCTTCGATCTCGCCCTGAGACCGCGCAAGGAGGTTGACGACATCGCTGACCTGGTCAAGCACGGCGCGAATGGTTCGGAACGCACAGCAAAGAGGTCCATCTACGGTCACTCCAAGTCCAACGAGGATGTCGCTGGTGATGCTACTGCATTCGCTACGGGCTTCATCAAGCTTTCGTCTGCGCCAGTACCCCAGACGGTCTTCGCGATCGTCTCCGAGGCTGACTCCTACGAGAGCCTCATTGCTCTGCTAGCAAACTCGCATACCTCGGTCAGCTCTCGCTTCCACACGGTCATTCTCTCTCCAGAAGATCTCAGCAAGCAGAGGGCAGATTCTTTGCCAAGCACTCTCTCGAATGCCGGCGCCCGCTCTGCCATCGGCGTCTTCACCACCGCCCAGAGTATCGACTCTGTGCTCTCACTTTCTTTTCTCGACGCTTCTGCTCTCATCGTTGTACCCACTGCTGACGTGTCCGAGGCAACAAAGCGAGCTGAACGTCACTACGGCGGATCGCACCGACTTCGCATCTACGCGTTTGACCAGGTCCTCGAGTCTGGCAGCCGAGGCTCGCTCCTTGGAGGTGAGCACGCTAGCCGTGATCTCATCAACCAGAATCAATCCTATTACTGGAACGCAGCATCTTTGCAATGGATTGACGTCAGGCACGCCAACCTTGTTGCTGGTGTCACCGCCCAGCTCGCCGGCTTCCCCGCGGACAAGATCCCTAGCACATCCGACCACATCTTTGTCGAGTCCTGCGCATCGAACAACACACCAGCATCACCACTGATGGCCACCCGCACGCCATTCGGCTTTGCTCTTGCTCTGACCGCTCTCTACACAGGTGCAGCCATCACCGCCGATCTCCTGACATCCAGCTACGATGACCCAAATCCTGCCGCCTCAAAAGCCTTTGCCGATGCCAAGCCAACGCTCGTCTACGCCTCCGCCGAAGGTGCTTCTTCTCTCGCTTGTGCGCTTGCTTGCATCACTCGTCGTTCCCCTCTCTCTTCCTGGGCATCCAAAAACAAGCTCTTCACTCTTCGTAACGGCTCCTTCTCTCGCTCTGGCCTCGCTGACCGCCTCGTCTACTCTCCTGCTCGTGAGAACACTGGTACTAACCGTGTCCGCAACCTTTCAATCGTTGGAAGGGGTGACACTGTTCCTCAGGCCCTCCTCGACTCCCTCCGCTCGCATCTCGGATGTGCTGTGCTCAACGGTTACTTGCCCAAGTTGGTTGGTGCCGCAGCGACGGCACTGATTAGCTCCACCCATGCATTCGATCTCCAAGCATTTGCGGAGCACGAGACTGGAGGCATGCAGGTGCCTGCGCACGTAGGCCCGCCCTCCGTTGCGGTTGAGGTCAAGCTGATGCAGAGCAAGGTTGCTGAGGAAGCTGGTTTTGCCATAGCTGGTGAGAGGGAGGATGGCCACAAGGGAGATCCAATGGGCGAGGTCGTAGTTCGTGGCAACACCATCGCTCGCAACTCCGAGGCAGACACTGAAGACTGGGTCAACACGGGAGACCTTGCTGCCTTCCGTTCGAACGGCACTGTTGTAGTACTGCGGGATGCCGATGAAGCCCCCATTGCCGCCGTTCCAACCCTCAGCGCTCGTAAGCCAGTCAATCGTCAGCGCCGCACTCGCTCACTAGCATCGAAAAGCGTCCTCGCAGCAGCCCTGTTCCTCGCCGCATGCGTTTCCTCGACTGACGCGCGAACGCTTCACAAAAGAGCCAGCGGCATCAACTCGACCATGTCCAACATGGCCAAGGTGGGCATGCTGGTCGGCCAGCGTGCTTCTTGGGAACAGGGTGTCTCGCAAGCAGCTTTGCTCGAGCTCGACTTCCCTGGATGGTCGGTCTTTTCCTCCTCGTCTGGCGGGCCACCGTTCCGTCCTGGACACGAACGAGCGGCCGGTTCGCCGCCCAACGAAGTCATCGCAATGGCGTACGCCTCCGCCGCACGACAAGACCAAATTGGTCGCCTAGCCTTCCGCATCACGGGGGATGAACAGATCGGCGCCGGCTCATCGCTCGATGGTGCCTCACCTGGACCCGAGGTCTTGCTCAACGCTTGGCTCGACGGTGAGATCAGACGCGACACGGGAGTCATGGGTCAAGGATTCTACTCGAATGCAGCAAGGCAAACACTAGACATGGTAATGAGGCGAACGCCCAAGGCCCGAAATGGAGCCATCAGCCACAGGATGACCAGCGTCCAACTCTGGAGCGACGCCATCTACATGATGCCGCCCTTCCTCTCCTACTACGGTATGATCACTCGCAACAACACTCTCCTTCAGGCTGCGTACGATCAGATCCGTCTCTATCGCGATGGGATGCGTTTCACCAGTGGCTCAGGGAGGAACCTTTGGGGTCACATTTACCTCCCGGACAACCGCACCTGGACGGACGGTGGAGCTTGGGCCACCGGCAATGGCTGGGTGCTCGCCGGCATGGCACGTACCCTCGCGACCATTGAGCAGTCTCAAGCATCGCTCAACATGGTTTCGCAGAAGCAGGATCTGATCAACTGGATGCAGGAGACGCTCGATGCCTCTTGGCCTCTTCTCGACGAACGAGCGCTTCTCTTCCACAACTACATGAACGACACTTCGACGTTCTACGACACTGCCGGCACCGCCCTCATCGCCTATGCCACCTATCGTCTTGCCTCGATGTCGCCCAACAACAACCGCTGGATTCCTCAAGCAGACCAAGTCTACCGCAGCCTCGCCACTGCACTCAACCCCATCGGCCAGTTCAGGGATGGTTACCCCGTGGTCGACGTGCTCAGCTTCGTCAGGCAGGGTGAGACGAGCAGTGAGAGTCTCGCGTTCATGATGTTGATGAATGCGGCCAAGAGGGATTTCCAGAACAAGGATGTGGTGAGGATCAGTAGCGTGGAGAGTGCGGCCAACGCGGCAAGTTCCACAATGGCAGGCCCGGGAATGACAGTCGCGTTGGCGGCAGTGATGGTCACATTCGTTTTGTCAGTTGCTCTTTAGACGGGATGGAAGGAGGCGAGTCAGTCACGTCTCTTCGACGAGATGGACTGATTCATCCGACCACTTCCCACTTTGCATTGTTTCTTCACATGCATTTCGTTACGTCTCGCATGTTTTTCCGGCTTTCATTCTTTGTTCAATAGAGACTTGGCTTTCATCATCGCATGACCCTTTGCAAGCCCGCTGTGCGTTTTGCAGGCCCATTTGAGTGAATCCTTCAACTCTCCAACGAGAACGAAGGCAATCTCTTTGGGCTCCGCAAGTAAGTGGGAGTGCTCCCCGGGTCCCACCGGTACCAGTAAGGTCCCACCGGTACCAGTAAGGCACAGCACTCCCCCCAAGATCCCCCGGCGATTGCCCTGGAATTGGGATTCCCGCCGGGGGCCTGCTGGCCAGGCATACAAATAACAACAACAACAACAACTAATTGGATCTGGAACTTCCTCTTGAGCTACTTTTCGAACAAAATTGCCACGCAGTACGGTCCATTCATCATGCTCAATTCTGGATCAATACTCGTATTCGTCTTTTTCGTTCTACTGATGATTCCAGAAATGAAACAGCTGTCATTTGAAGAGGTTAAGCTACTGTATGTGAAGGAGTGGCCCCTTGGAGGTCTGCGAAATGGGTCAAGGACCGCGTTCACAGCCATGACCCAAACTGGATGCACGCGGGGGAATCCCCGCAGTAAGAAGTATGACTGAAGGCAAGAACAAATGGAAGATCGTCTTAAGAGTGACGTTCGTTAAACCAATTGCAAGGCACAGAAACGAATAGATCGTAAACAAGTTTCATTGAATGTCGTGTTACGGGGGTCGACATGGTATCAAAACAGATCAAAACGTGACTGTGTCGTCTAAAGTACATTTCAGGAAGCAATCTTGCTCGGTCAAGAGCCTAGTTAGGCCTTGGGGTTGACGGCACGGTCCTCAATGGACTTGTCGAGGCCTCGCTCCTTGACCCACGAAGCTGACTTCCAGGGCTTGATGTGCTCGGCGTAAAGAAGCTCGACATCCTCGAGAGCAAGACCCTTGGTCTCGGGGATCATGAACCAGACGTAGAACCATGCAAAGATGAGGATAGAGCCGAAGATGAGCATGATGAATGGACCGTACTGCGTGGCAATTTTGTTCGAAAAGTAGCTCAAGAGGAAGTTCCAGATCCAATTAGAGGCACTTCCGAGCGAGATCGCCTTGGCTCTCGTTGGAGAGTTAAAGGATTCACTCAAATACAGCCAAGGGCCGGGACCCCAGCAGCAAGAATAGAAGAGGAGATGGACGATGGCGAAGGTGATGAAGACGGCGCCGGCGGCATGTTGAGACGAGGTGATTTGATCGGCAGGGGTTCCTTCGGGCGCGGTCTTGTAATGACCGACGAAAGCGACAATGAACGCGCAAGCAGCCTCGCAGGCGGCACCGATGAGGAGCAAAGGACGACGACCGAGCTTCTCGATAGCGTAGAGAGCAGGAACGGTGGCGAGGAGGGAAGCCGAACCAAGAATGAATTGAATCTGGAAGGGGTCGAGTGGCAAAGCAAGTCGCGAACTGAGGAGTGGCAAATAGTAGTAGTAGAAGTTCTGACCGTTGAGCTGCTGAAGAGTCTGGAGCATCATTCCGTTGAAAGTACGCTTCCACATCTGGTTCTTCTTGGAGAAACAAACGAGGTAAGATCCGAGGTAAGAGTGGCCGGCGAAGATGCGGTTCTCCTCGTCGATACCTTGCTTCATCTCGAGAAGCTCAGCCTCCATCCACTTGTCACCGCGGGGCTCGCCGTTGATGTCGACGAGGGTGACGTCGCGCATGGAAGCCATGATGTTACGTGCACGGGTGACCTCGCCATTCTTGAGACAGTAACGAGGCGATTCGGGAAGGAAGAACATGAGCGAAAGCATGACGATACCCCAAAGAAGCTGCAAACCGACGGGGATCTTCCAGGCGGCGTTGGAGGTCTTGAAGTTCTGGGTGGCCCATCCGATACCGTAAGAGATGAAGATACCGAAGATGATGAGAAGCTGGTAGCAGGTGACCATGGCACCACGGATGTGCTTAGGAGCGGTCTCACCAAGATACAGAGGGCAGAGACCGGAAAGAGCACCAACTCCGAGACCAGCGAAGGCACGACCGACGCAGAACTGGATCCAGGAAGTGACAGTGGAGGTCTGGATGATAGCGCCAACCATGAATGCGGAAGCCCAGGTGATCATGGAGGGCTTACGACCAAAGAAGTCGGAAATGGGAGCCTGCAAGAGGGCGCCGACGAAAGTACCGATGGAAAGAGACGAGTTGATGAGCGAAGTTCGAGAGTCTGGAAGAGAACAGCCATTGGGACCGCAGTCAGCGGGGCTGCCGAATGCGAGAACGAAAGGCTTCATGATAAAGCATCCAGAAATGACACCGATGTCGTAACCGAAGAGGAAACCACCAGTGCAGATAGCGAGGGCAAGAATTTGTGCCCTGCGAGTCATCTTGGATGGCTTGGGGGCATCGTAGCCCTGAACCTGGTTAAGGTCGACATCGCCGGCGTGAACAACCTTGAGGTCGTTCTTTTCGTTCTTGTAAACGTCCTCGTTGGACGAGTTGGAAGGAGTGCTCTGCATGATGGCGAGAACACTCGACGAGCACCAGTGAGAAGATGAGGTGTCGAGGTAAGAAGCAGGGGGACTAGTAGCGGTGATGTGGAGAGGGTAAAGGTCCTGGGGTAAGAAGGCGGTCAAGGGATGTGTGGGGAACAGAAAGGCGTTGTCTATATACTTTTGAGGCTTGGAATGACGACGTCGATACTGCGCAGGTGACTAGCTGAAGATGAGTGTCGCCTGAGCAAGGCAAGAGTCGATTTGCGGGGGGGGAGGGAGATGCGAGGTAAGACGTGGAGATGGATGCGGGCGGGTGGTGGGGTTGCAGTACGGGGTGCATCTCGCAGTGAAATGAGAAAGCCGAAGTCTGTCGGACCAAGCGCATTTGAGCAGTTGGGACGATCCAATGGTATGGAAGACAAAGCGAATGTGCCGAACAAGGAGACAAAGGAAAGATTTCCGAAAGAGAGACGACAGCCATTGTCTGTGACACCCTTGGATGCTGAGCGTCGTGGTTACACAGTCGCAGCCTCAAACTGGATTGATGCGTATGCCTGCGCCTATGCAAGCGCAGATTACCCTGTGATCATCGGCCAACTCAAATGTGATTGGGACAAGGGCTTGAACCAGTGCACAAAGGTGAGCCTAAGCAGGTTGCGACTAGAGGTGAGGACGTTGTTCCCCACACTGCCAGGTTGCGCGGTACGCACCTGTTACGCGCGCAGACAGTCAGCCCGGCAACTCGTCTGCTGAACTCATGTTTGTTCAGGTTGCTTGCTGGGAGACCTACGCTCAGCGTTTGTTGGAAGCAGCCGCAATTGACCAATTGACAAGGTGGTGCCCCATCTCGGGAATCTCTTTGGTGTAATGTGGAAATGTGTGATTCGGCTAGTACAGTGCGACAAGCGAGGCCATACATGGAAAGAGGTCGCACTTGACCGGCTTTGTTTCGAGTAGAAGCGATGCCTCGCTTAGTGCCAAATCGTGGAAACACTCAAGACAGGGCACACGCGCATTCGCTTTTTGTGCGGCAAACTTGGAGAAACAAGGACGAATGACGCTCTTGTGCCGCCGTCAGCGTGGAGCAAGTGGTGCATCAGAGCTGTACACAAACACTATGTGCCAGGAAAGCATTGCCGTCGAGTGCTGCTCAACATCTGCTTTGCACGGAGATCTCTTTGATTCGCGGTGCACCGAGCATCAACTCGGTCTCACGGTAGTGACATCGAGCACCGCTTGAGCATGGGTTCAGCGCAGTATTCATCTCAACTGCTCTCGACATTTAACGACTGCTGTCCTCGACGACGGCCAAAACGGAAGAGTAGATTGATTGAGTGGTGTACAGCCCGCATTGCTGACCCCTCTCTCCAGGCGAGCTCGGTTGCCCTGAACGGGTTTGACCCCCTTGAGACGTTCAGGAGCCCCATGCTTTAGGATTTAGCGCCGTTTTGACTCTGATCCCATGTGGGCGCAAGCGGTGCCTAGGTTTCTACGCTAACTTTCATATGTGCTGTGCCAAACTGTGCTGTATACATCACGACGGCGTACGTGAATCATGTTCTCAAAGCCTATGCTGGATGATGCTGAATTGGCGATCGACGCATCGGGTCAGGCTCTTCCTTTCATCGTCGGTTCTTGCGCCGAACCTGCTCGGTATCATAATGGAGGTACAGTATGACGAAGTCATCTCGCAGTCGGCGGAGTTCAAAGTGACACTTTGGCATTCATAAGGCAATCTTGAAGCCTCTTGGACTCGAAAGTGCGGAGCAGCAAGCATGGAATTCAAGCAAAACGAGCGGACTTGGAACTGAACGCTTTCCGTCGGCGTTGAAGGTCGTGTGCTTTTATGCCCTCCAGACCAGCTTGGATGGGCTGGATAATGCATTCTTTTGTGCTTCTTTCGGGCGATTTTCTGGCGGGAAAGCACTTTGAGACCTTAACCAACTGCTTCTTTCTCTGAAAATTCTCCTACTCCGCTCTCCCGTCTCTTCGCTCTTCTCCCCTACAGGTGATGCGAAATGGAAGCCTGCATTCGGTCAACTCATTCTGCTTCTCAGGTTCCATGTACCCAACTAGGAACAAGAACGCTTCGCAATCATCCACAGGATCACCGAAAATTGTCGACAGCATACGTTCAACACGGTACTGTATTCACAGAGACCGGACAACGCGGGGCGAATCGAGCGCCAAAGCTGACGTAGCTGCGGAACCGGCAATCTCTCTCCTTTCAATGCATTTTGGCGGCAATCATCCCTCTAACCTCTCACCGGCGACTCTTCTACTCTCCCTCACCCTCTCCTCGGCTCTTTCCTCGACTTCTCCAGCTCCCCCTGCGCCGTCTGTTTCCATCTATTTTGTCAACTCCGCTCAATGCTAAATGTGAAAACTTGCAGACACCGGCACCAGCGTGCACTCCCTGTATAGAGTTCACTGTCAACGTTTCGTCGATCTATCGGCTTGACTTGCCCTTCTATCCTTCCATGAAACTTCTTCCTCGCGCAATCTCCTGGTACAATGGGATTCCTGAGTCATCTGGAATAGGCATTAGCAGGCTATCGCTTTCCTAGTCTATCGTCACGCTCGGATCCCAGGGGGCCAGATACTGCCAAGCCGCTCACCTCGGCATCCCTTCCAGTCAACTCTGTCACTCCACAACCGGACATCTTATTGGCTCGCTCGGCCATCTCCTTTTGTAATGTTTTCGACTCGGCTTCCGTCAAACCCGATGTTTGCTGTATGCTCATCATCATTATGAGGTGTCAAACAGACTGTGCTGCCTTTCTGTCGGAAGTTACGACAAAACACCTCGATCTATCGCGAAAGTAGTGAGGCTACAGCTATTCACGGAGACCAAGGTCGTTCATACCACTAGTGGCAATCGTTCCGTCTTGAAAGTCATCTCGAAGCTGATGAGCCGACGCCTGACCGTCGGCAAAGTTGTCACGTTAGATTCCCGAATTAGTCTGAACAGTGCTCTGGCTTCCTCTCTCGAGCCTCCTTTCTGGTAGAATGCGACCAAGTCCGAACCCAAACCGTGCTCTAGAAAATCTCCGCTCCCAGCTTGACAGGCTTCTTCTTGACTTTGCCACTTTGCTGCCGGTCATTTTCCAAGCTGCTGCCGCTGCAGGCCTCTCAGACTTCACCATCAGCCAGCGATGTGGGCCCCCGCTCTCCCATGCCATCTCGATCCCCTCCCCCGCACTTTGTACGGCCCTGTCGGCGTTGCCTTCCTCTTTGACCGCCTTTCTTTCGCAAATCTACACTGAATCCCTGAGCGCATGAACGGCATTCTTCCAATTGACATCCTGCCGAGAAGACCCTGGACAACCTTCTTTGATTCAAGCAGATGAGCCATGCTTCTAAAGCGTTCCTTAGACTTTACCGAACACCTGTTCCTCCTCGGCATCCTGCTCCGCGTGGCAAATCCCGTTAACGACGATGCTCAAGCGCTGTTGCTGGCTCAATGGACGGCAATCTCTTCTCGACCTTCATGGCCTGTGCTCTGGACGTCTTTGCGCTGTGCAACCAACAAGTCAAGCGCCCATGCAGGCACCAGATCTTATCTGTTCTTTAATGTTGCCACTGATATTGGTAGTTCAGATGTCTTCGCTTTGATCATGAGCATCACAAAGCCCGAGACAAGCACTATAGGTCTTGAGAAGTCCCAATCAGCACAACAGCTTCTTTGATGGCACGCCATCTCTGTTGCTCTGTTGTGAACACACATGGGAACTGCTTGAAGTTGCTTACTGTGCCCAAAAATGTACTAGTTTGGAACAATTTTATTGATTCATCAATAATGCCTCAACTACTACCTTTTTACTTTGTCATTTCAGCTACTTCATTCCACTACCTGCTTGCTATGGAAAGAGACCACTGGGTCATCTTGCCACAGCTGTATGGGTATGAGGACCAGGACCTCAGGGACCGCCCAACACATCCACCAGCGGGAACAGCAAGCCTGCGTTTGAGACAATGCAAGCCAAGTTGAGCAACAAGGAGACGATTTGATGTCAAATGCCATGGT
Source organism: Pseudozyma thailandica (assembly GCA_023212835.1). NCBI lineage: Eukaryota > Fungi > Basidiomycota > Ustilaginomycetes > Ustilaginales > Ustilaginaceae > Pseudozyma > Pseudozyma thailandica. The sequence continues at coordinate 235,307 of JALCCH010000025.1, forward strand.
CCCACAGGCAGCTCCATTCCACCTGTCTGAAAATCAGCATAATCTGGTATGGCCTTAATCTCCTGTAACTTACGCCTACTTTGGTTCAGCCCTAACGGAGGACCTCCATTCCAACCTTGGAATCATCTTTCCTGTAGACAATCCCATGGCTCGCCTTCTGTTTCAAGATGGCTCTTTGACAGGACATATTCTTGGTTGTCAAGGAGTCCAAGCTGGCCAATTGGATCTATGTAGCATGCATCGTGGTAAGACAACACACTAATGTAGCTCTTAGCCCAAATAACATGCAAGAGAAGGTACGTCAACAAGGCAATGCAAGAATCAGCAACCTTGCGGCTGCAACAATCTGGAGGGCCTTTTGTGTTGGAGGACCAAAGACCACGGGTGATCAAGAAAGGGCCGCAGCAGGAGGATGCCCAGTAGGGGTAGGACTGCCTGGGGACACTATTTGCTTGGACTGTGATGTCATTCCAGCCAATCCACTCCATTATCTGCTTGCTATAGAAAGAGACCAATGGGTCATCTTGCCACAGCCATATGGGTATGAGGAACAGGATGTCTGGGACCAGCACAATCTCTGCCAAGGCCTGGAGTATGCCCTACCTGAGCAGACAATTTGCCTTTGTGGACATTGCTCTCACCTCCTGTTGGTCATGAGGGACTGAAGAGAGCTGGAGCAGCGCATGGCACCACCAGGATGTGTGCTCAAAGGGATTAGAATCATCATTATGAGACTTGCTACTAGGACTACAGCAGGGGGATTCCCAGAGGTGGTGATAAGTTTTGCTGATCCTATGCACACACAGGTGGCTTGCCTCCAAATGCACATGTGAGTTCATTGTTGGTCTCCACCACCAGGTTGAGATCCCTTTGCCAAATGCTAGTGGAGCTAAGCATCAGCTCAGTCAGCTGCAGTGTACTTTGCAATGGAACACATATGTGTTGAATCTCAAAGCCCAGCTGGCAATTGCTAGAGCTGATAAGCATGAGACAGTGTCAGGTGAGCCTGGAATTTTCCCACACCCTGCCTGGGTCACCAAATGTGTGGAGTCTAAATTATCTGACAAAGCCATGGTGGTATGCTTCACACATGCAGGCACAAATCAGGCAAAGGCCATAATTGGTGCATGGGCACCATTCACCATCACTATAGGGGGGAGGCAAGTTGCATCCGGCTCACCTTTCCAGCTCCATGCCATTGAGGCTTACCTGAAGGTTTGCTCTTGCTGCTTCCTAATGGGGTGTGATGCAGGGGTGTGATGCCAGCGTGTGCCAGAAGGACCATCCCATCCAACCTGACCTGCAACCTGATGCCCCCTGCTATCTCTGCAAGCAATATTACCCTGGACATTGCTGCTGCCCTAGCATTGTCAAGTACTACCAGTGGGCCTATTGGAGTATCTAGACCCTATGGTCCTAACAGGAATGAAGATGATTTGATTGTGATGATTCTCCTAGCCCAAATGCTATAGTGCTTTGGCACAAAAGTGTACAGTTTTAAATTTTCAAACAACAACTGCTTAGAATGCAAAAAGACTTTGCCTTGACAATGCAGCAGCTTTGATTGCCTTAATTGGGACTCAAACCCCTGCTGTTGGCTGAGACGGCTTGAAGCTTGAAGGGTCTTTCTCTTTGGGTTGACTAAGCAAGTTACAAAGTAGATTTCAAACTGCTTGAGTCTGAGCTAAAGGAGGCCAACAGGGACCTTGGACAGAGTGGCTAATAAGCCAGAGAGTTCAACCCACTCAACTGGAAGGTCAACCACGCAATGGGAGAAGAAGCAAGCTGTAGAGCCGGAAATCACTCCTGAGGAAGAGCTATTGGCCAGCGAGTCAATTGTCTCTTCTGATAGAGTGATTCTAGCTCCAGCTTGGAATCTGAATCCAAAACAGAAAATCAGGAAGAGGTGCTTTCAGCTTCAGTAGATTCTCTTCAAAAATTGGCAAATAACCTGGAACTAGACCAGGGCACTGAAGATGTGGAGATGGTCACAAAAGTACCCCTTACTTCATCAACCCCCAAGGGCCAGCCCCTTGCCTCAAATAATTGCAGGCCACTTGCCCAATCCAGACCTTACAGTCAGAGAGGGTGAGGAAGACTGGGCTAAGGAAGTGGAAAGTGCTGCCGCTAAGAAAGCACGCTCCGAAGCCAAAAAGTCCCCACAAAAAAGCAAAACTGAAGGAGAAAAAGGAGGCAGCTGTTGCAGAGCTTGAAAGGCTCAAGCAACAGGACAGCCACCTCCCTGTGCATGCAGGAAATGGAAATGCCTTCATTGGGAGCAGGACCTGTGTGCTACAGTCTCCAACACAAAATCTGGTGGCTCTAAAAAGTTGCCAGTAAAACTTAAGCCAAACCTGTCTAGCAAATGCAAGGCGGATGAAGCTGAAATTTTGAGTTCTTTGGGAGCCTCTAAGAAGGCTAAGGGGAGGATTGACAAATCTACCCTCAGTAATGAGGTGCATGTTTGAGCCATTGCTGGCTGCTGTGCGGACAAGCCTCCTGTGGAGCATCAAGACGGCACACATTGCTGGCTGACCCTCCCAAAATTCTCACCAATTTGGCAGAAGGGAATTGTGCTTGAAAAGCCTTTTTCCATTTGAGAGATTGTGGGAGCTTTATTGGCAGTGGGCACTTTGCCCAGTTGAGCAACCAATGCCAGTGCCATGGTAGAGTGGCTGATTAAATTCAAATCTGTGGAGGAAGCTCAAAATGCTGCCAAAAAGCCTTTCATTCTCCATAGGGTGACTGTGAGCCTGCAACCATACTATGTGGAAGGGCCATGTATCCTCATCTGCAAAACCAAGGGGCAAGCAACATGGGCAGAACTGTTAGGACCGTAGGGTCTGAGTACCGCAAGCGGCTACGGCCGTGGGGGTAGTATGGTTGTCAAGGGGTCACACAAACGTCCGTGGAAGGGGTCAAGCACAGTACTGAGTTGCTAGATAGCAAAACTAAGTAATACATGCGGCAAGGTTCCTTGGGAACCTCGACGGGGGAGGGGGCGTGGAGTCCTCCCCGCGATCCTGGGGTCCCGGGGGGGTCTTCTTACCGAGAGATGCCGCAGCGCAGATCCGCAGGGGCCGGGGGAACAGACTGGGAGATGGATCGGGACCAGCGATACTGGATCATAACAGGAGCTCATCTGCAGCATCCACAAGTACTCCCCTTGATCTCACTTCAAACTGAGAAGGAAGGACTTTGGCGGCTGCGCCAGGAATAAAGGCCTTTTGGTGTTTGATAAGACACAGTTCTTCTTGCACATCTCCCTCATCTTTCAAAACATAAATAATAATTACACTGTTGCTTTTGGCCCATTAGCCCCGGCCCCTCCTTGTGCCATATGCCAGCAGTGTTGCAAGACCGTGGCCTGTGTGCATTTAGTGCCTGTACCTAGGCCTCCTGATGCAGTTAGCTTCTATCACACGTCAGTTAGCAACAATTAAAACTTTTTCTAAATGTATAATACTATGCTTTTTGCAACTGTGAATGTGAGGTCAGTACTGAGTGAAACCCATTTCCGTGAAATTTTTGTTTTTTTCCAAATACACAATTTGGATATTCTTTTACTGGAAATAGAAGTGGATGCAAAGGAGGAGTCCCTTGCTGAAGAGCATCATCAGGATCACTGACCAGCTTGGCTTGAAAGGCTTCTGAGCCAAATGGACAAGCCAAAAAATTGGATCATTGACAGCACTGTGGAGCAATCATCACAAAGGTCTGGAAGGTCTGTGCCCATGACTCCAGTAGCACTAGTACTTGCTCAGTGGCAAACTTGCTTTCCCTGCAGACTGCCATCTTGTGCTTGGACCAGTGTGGAGGCTGTGTTACCACCTGGCTCAACAAATAGAGAGAGCTGGGTCAGGTAGGCCTTTATCTTTGGTGGTCCATGGTTAGCTTCAAGTTCTGTGGTTATGAACCAAGCAACAATGAGCCGGTCTTTGTGCTCAACATCAACTCCAACTTGACAAAGCATTCTGCTAAGCAAGGTGACAGGATCTTCCACCTGAACACCAAGGCTAGCAGACCAACCCAACAAAAGAGTAGAGACTTTGTCTTCTCTTTTGTTGCTTTGGCATTCTCCCAAGGCCTGCTTTCAGATATGAAGCAGGTCTTTGAGGATATGGAGCATGGTTGGCAATTGCTTTCAGCCTTGCCAGACCAGGTATATGAATTCAGAGTCTCACACAAGCACCAGAACTGTCCAGTGTTTGTGCATGGCCGTGTGCAGACTCTGAAGCCCTCACTAGAGGCCACACACAGCCATGCTGTCCGTCATCCAAAGGATGCTAGTGCTGTTGGCAGATATCATCAACAAATGGACACAAGACACCTCAACTGTGCTCTTGAGTCCATTTCTCACCACCTAAATCTGTCACAAGCAGTGACTTCCAGGATCTTCAGGAGGTCATACGCACTCAAGGTTGTTGCCCAGGGGGATGTTCCTGACTGGGAAATCACAAACAGAATGGACTCAACCCTGTGGCAAAAGGACTACATTCCCTCCTGTTGTCCTGCAGAGACCACCAGGGACATCAGCGGTGATGTTCCTGAAGTTGCAGCCAGGGCTTTGGCTGCAAATGGTGCTGTCCAGCACTTTCCCCAAAGGGAACAGGTCCTCCCAGAGCTTCTGGAAGAGGCCAGGCAGGCATTGGCCGCCTTTCAGAACGCCCTTGAGGAGCACGTCTCAGTTGAATCTGTTCCCTTTCCTGAAGAGGAGGCAAATGACATTGTCAACCTCTTCAGGCAGATGAATGGTGGCGTCACCATGTCTCTGCAAATTTCCTTGGCTCAGCTGCTGAGGCTTACAGACGATTCCCCCTTGTTGGCAAGCCCCAGCACAGAGCACCCCTTCAATAACAGAGCCATCCAGACTGATGGGGCAAAAGGAATTCTTTGCTGGATCGAACTTGGTGCACACATGCTCTGCCCCTCTTGCAATGCCTTGATGCATCCAGAGGGGCTCTCAGCAAGCAAGCAGTGGCCAAAGCAGGAAAAGCTCTTTGAGCTTTACAACAGATGCTTCATTGCTAGTCAGCAAAGGTTCTGTTGCTTTGTCTGTGCTCAGACATTCACGGTCAAGGATGATCAACACATTCAACAATGCTTGCATTCCTTTTCGGAGCACTGCATCAATCTTTCCTTTGACCGTATGGCCACAATCACCACTCCTGGCTTGGAGCAATGGAAGACTGTGACCTACACTGTGTGCCCAGTGGTCTCCTGTCTTGACCCAGATTGGCATTTGGAGGACTCCAATGCACATTTGGTGTCAGTGGCAAGCATTCAGCAAAAGGACCAGAAGGCGGCACGCCCAGAGATTGGAGGGGGCTCTCTCCCAGTGTTCAACCATATGAACAAGTGCTCATTTCACATCACAAAGCATAAACCCTTTGGTGGATAGAGGTAACAGACCAGGCACCAACACCTCATGTCTCCAACATATGGACACACACAAGACACATTGCAGCAACAACCCTAGACCCAGGCAGGTCCCACTGCTGCACTGCCACAGGCATAACAGCACCACTGCAGCCCTGTAGGCCATGCAGTCACTGTCAGCCATACAATTCACATTTACCAGACAGCCACCCTTGACCACAAAGGATCCTGCATGGTGGCAACACATCAAAAACAGAACAGTGCTATAGAATACAGGCCTTGTGCTCTTCTACAGCATAACATGTAGCAGAGATGCTAGGCTCTACAGCATAACATGTAGCAGAGATGCTAGGCTCTCCAGCATGGCACCCTGGGGGCCCCCACATGTATATAGAGCTTGCCTCACTTGGTTCAGCTCACTTCTTCAAACCTTAACACAATCATCCTTTCTTTGTACATTCTTATGCTCATCTACCAAGTCCCATTCCATTCTGCTTCCTTTCTTACAGCCAAGTCTGGTCAAAGCAGCCTACTCACTGACCTTATCAAACACAAGTAGACAGCCATCTTGGAGATGCCTGCCACAATAGACACCAAAGCAAAATTGAACATCTCTTGTGCAACAACAATAGAGCCAAGCAGTGCTTTCATGAAGATTGTTGACCCTTTTTCTACAAGCACAACCACAATTTCCTGTGTGTGGGCAAGAAAGATGAGCAAAGGTGGTTGGCAAGGGTGCACTCCAGAAGAACAGCAACAGATTGGGGGATGATGATGGTGTCTATGGTGCCAGTTTTTCCTCAAAAAAGGTGCTTGTGGCTTGGAAATTCGGAAGGCGGGTGTTGGACCCTTGATTTCTTCTGGACCTTCAACGGCTTCCTGCTTTGAAGCTATCACACACTCGTCGTCGTTCTCGCCTGGCTCCACCTCGCTCTCTCTTGAAACGACCACATCATATCTCGAACGACATTTCAGCCCCCTTCTCGATATTGGACGCAATCCTTGATTGAATCCACCTACGCTTCGACTAGGCAGACAGTTTACTCGATGAAGCAATCCCTTTGGGACTTCTAGCGGATACACCTCTCAAACAAGTCTGTCCCTCAATACGGTCCGCTAAATATCCCTCACATACAGCCGTTCTCCATCATGTCGACATCAGTGTCGCTGCGCAAACGCCGCTCTGTCGCGTCCAAACCCATCACCAATCGCCCTCAAACCATCACAGGCCAGCAAAACAAAGCCCTGACAGAAGAGCAAGAACGCGAACGACAAGCTAAAGAACTCGATGCTCGCAGACGTCGTGTCCGCCGTCGTCTCGATGAACTCGAACGTATCAACTATCGCGACGCTCCCACAGCATCTACCTCTGCTTCTGCACCCGGGCCATCCGAATCAACTCTTGAAGCCCAAACAACGTTGGGGGAAGCAGACAACGCAGTAGGAGGCGTGAGCGTCGCGCAAAGGAGGAGGAATCAAGCAGAGATCAAGCGCATTCTTGTCAGCGGGAGGAGGAATCTGCATTCGATGGTTGAGGAGCTGGTTGATCAGGGGAGATTGCCACTGAGCGCAGGCAAAGGGGGCGGAAACTGGAGAAGCGCAAGGTCGGGGCCTTCAGATAAGCCGGGGAGAAAGTATTGCACGATCTGCGGATCTCATGGCGACTTGGCTTGCGCCAGATGTGGCCATAGGTATTGCGGAAGGAAGTGCAGGGTTGTTCACGACGAGACGAGGTGCGAACGGCCACTCCGATAGATCCAAACTCACACGCTCGACCTTTCAGCACTTTCACTCAACATTATACCCAGAGATACCACATTATGCAACACCGACTCTCCCACTCATCAGCACGACCAAACGCATGACATCTTCCAATTCTATTCTATGATGAGTCTATCTTTTCATGACTAGAGACCAGCAATGACGCTCTTATTCTTTTTCACGCCTTCCTTCCTCATCATCTGCTCTCCCGGGGTATCTATTCCGCCTCGGAACGTCTCTCCCACTCCCCCTACCCTAAATGCTGGACCCAGCTCTGCAAATCCCACCTCTGGTCTCTCGGCATCGTAGTACATATTGAGCTTGATAATCTCCCAGCCAGCCTTCTTCCTCTCTTCGACGTCGTCGGTTGCAGGCTCCTTGTACTCTCCGTAGGATGCTTGGCGGGGATGGACGAGTGGAAGCTCTTTCAGAAGATGAGTGAGGAGCCAGCCCAATCGCAAGGTCGAGTGCTCCTCGGTCTTCCTGCCGGCATCAGTGGAGGTGGAAGGAGGAGCGTTGGCGGCAAAGCCAGTGTCGGAAGGGTTCAGCAGCGTATCTTCAGCAACTTTTTCGCCGGATTGAAGTTTGCGGTCGAGTTCGGCTACACGAGTGGGGGTGTCAGCACCATCATCGTCGCTGGGTTTGCTTCTGCTCTCAGCTAGCTCTTGAGGGGCTTCAGGATCTGTGTCGGTCCATCGACTCGCCCGGATGCCTTCGCCGGGAAGCGTGTATTCTGGCAAAGCTTCCTTGGGCATCAGCTCGATCTCAACCTCCTTGACCTCAACAGCGTCTGCTGCCCATCTGCTCTTGCTTCTCAATCGCGCCTTCTCCTCATCAGATGTCTGCTCGAAGAGCGCCTTGATGAATTCCGATGTCGGCCTGTATAGCCACCTTCTCGGCCTGATTCCTTCGAACCAACCCAAGTGTCCTCCCGCCTTGGTCCAAGCCATGATCACGTTCTCGTTGTACACCTTCCCTTCCTGCTCTTCTGCCACGGTCCCATCCGCATTCCTCCCAATCGCCGCCCTGATTTTCTCCCAGCTATGACTCGGCACAATCGGATCATCCTCTGCCGACAGACACAACATCGGTCTCCTCACCCTCTCGATCGTATTGCAGCACCCCGCGAACTTGTAATACTCATCCGCGCTCTCAAACGGGAAATCCCCATACGGCTTATGATGGCCGCCAACGATCCTGCTCATGGTCTCATCCATGTACTTGAGCGAGCCAGTCTTGATGATCGCACGTTCACCTTCCTTGGGTCCGCCGTTTTTGGCTTGTTGCTTGTATAGTTCAAGTTCGGCTTTGGGCTGCGGGGCGGGGTCGAAGAGGTCATCGAGGGGTTGGCGAATGGGAGGATGGAGGGCGAGGGTGTCTTTGTGCGCTCTACCGACGCGTTGAAGGTTGGCTCCCATGGCCATGGCGTACTTAGAAGCGAGGAAACCGCCGTAGTCCAAATTGTCAGCTCCGGCCATGAGGTCGAACGGCGTGCCGACGATGATGCCGCCGAGTAGAGGCGTGTCGTCGCCTTCCTCGCCGAGGTAGCGACCGAGAACGTTGGCGCCGAGCGAGAAACCGATACCGACCAGGGGCGAATTCGGATAAAGTTTGGTGATGAGCAAGAGCGCCGAGCGGATATCGGCGATCTTCAATGCGGAGTAGAGCTGCGGCGAGGTGACGGGCACGTTGGCACATCCGCGAAAGTTGACCACAATACCACGGTAGCCAAGTCCTCCTTCTGACGTTGGCTTTGTCAGATGGGAGAAACAGTTTCGGACGTAGCTCTCATGACTGCCTCCGGTGAGACCGTGGAGGCAGACGACGGTGGGCAGGCCATCTGCTGCGGGATGCTGTTGCTGTTTGAGCTGTTCTTCGCTCTCGGCTAAGCTCGGTGGGGAGATGTCCAACCCAATGGTACCACCATCGGGCGCAACAAAGACTCGACGCTTGTACTCGACTGGATCAACAGTGGTGAAGTTGCCAAAAGCAGAGTAGATGGTTTGAAGATGTCCTGTCGAGAGCCAAGGTGAAGGTTTGTAGGTGGCCTTCTTGGTGGGGGTGAGCGTCTCGGTAGCTGCGAGGAGAGATTCTGCGCTTGGCGACGTCCGTTTCGGTCTCTGAGGTTGGGTTGCAGATGAAGGGCTGGATGGTTTGTAGTACTCGACGTTGACCGAGAACAAAGAGTGCGGTGCCACCGGGGAGAGAATTGTACGACCCAGAAGAGTCGCTGTTGACGACAAGAAGCCCGACATCGTTACCAAGCTCTCTACAGCCTTTTCCAGAATCTATGGTGGTCTTTGTGATCTATCGTAGCGTCCCTGTAGCGATGAAAGGGGAGAAGGAGGTCCAGGATGGCATGGTGTCAATCTTTTAAGGATCCACGTTGCACGCAGTCCTAGCATCGCATCGATTCACAGACAAAGGTGGAGGGACCGGCTTCTAAACGTGGCTGACAGCCGTTTTTCAGCAGCAGTTCGCCTTGACGAAGCACAGCTTTTCGGTCCGGCAGAACTGTCATGCAACTCAGAGTGCCAAATTGTTTTTGTTCGCACAGATCGAACCAACTTCGCAGCACAAATGATGAGGCCAAGTGTCGGTTACACGGAGAAATGTCATGCAGCTTGACCATTTGCCGCTGATTACAGTTCCGATTTCCGAATACCAGCTTCCGCTGTCCGATGAATAGTCTCGCTCGTTGACTGCCTCTTCCCAAGTCTTATGATCAGTGAGGGAAAGGACTGTCATGCCATTTCAGACAGTATTCGAGCACTCTGGCCCCGTTTTGGCCTGTCTTTTTGCGATGCACAGAGAGATGCAGTCAGTGGAAGACGATGCTGAGATAAGATAGAACCTATGTTAGAGCAAGCAACATTACACGTCGACGATTTTTGTGCTGGCTCAGGGTCCACGACGCCTGCGCAGCATTCTTCTCACAACTCACTTTCGCTCCCTTCCTCACACTGTCAATACACACAACACCTACAGAACGTTCATCAATTCGAAACGCACGACCGCAATCATGTCAACAGATCTCAGCGTCGATATACACAACCTACCCAACACCGCAGATGTCGATGTCAGCTCGGCCCTCTCCCAGCCTCTTCCTACCGAAGCCGGCGCCGCTCGAACTGAAGCCTTGTCCTTACTCGAGCTTCAAAAGCAACTGGACGCCGACATCTCTCGCCATCTCTCCACTCTCTCTTCCCATGGCGTCAACATGCAAACGCCATTGGTAGATGCTCAGGGCTTCCCCATCGCCAACAAGGACCTGATGGCAATTCGGGCAACCAGACAAAGCGTCAACATGCTGCGTAACGACTCTAAGGCCGTCAGAGAGCGGGTTGCGAAGCTGCTCGAGCTTGCGATCAACGGGGACGCTGTCGCAGGCAGGAGAACGAGAGCACAAGAATCGAAGACGGAGGAAATGAAAGCGTTTGCGAGGGTCAACTCAGTGGCAGAGAGCAGTCCAGCACAAGAGGCAGGTTTGCAACAAGGCGATCAAATTCTCAAATTCGGCTCGGTGACAGCAGAAAGTCCCAAAGGTTTGGCGGCGTTGGCAGCACCAGGAGTGGTCGTAGATGGGGCAAGTATCCAGTTGCTCGTCAGGAGGGAAGGAGCGGCACAGATGAAACACTTGACGTTGGTCCCAAGAGCAGACTGGGGCGGGAGAGGAATGCTCGGTTGCCACTTGCTTCCATTCTAATTCGCCAACTCGCAATCAAAATGACACATACCCAACCACCTCACACAGGATGAGTGAATGGCACCATTCGACAGGCTGCACCACAGGTCGGCTGTCGGCCTTCTTCTGCACAAGTCATGGACTGCATTGCAGTGTACAGATCCTGCAGGCTTTGGAGCATGAAAGTCATTATCGGTCATCGTCGTCTCAACGTCGCATGCTACCGTACGAAGTCCCGGCAGTCGAGTTCCGTCGACCTTGTTCTAGCAGACTCTGATCTTCGGCCTCCTCATCGTAATTGCTTCCCGTCGCCGTGCTCGACCTATACCTTGCCTGGCTTCTGTTCCTAGCCCCACCTTCACGTCTGCGAGAATGGAATGGAGCCCCGTGTTCTACCGTATACATTCTTGGATCCAGCTCCAGCTGTCCCGTCTGCTCGTTCCTCCTCAACTGATGATGTGGACCGAGCTTGTGGCCACTCGAGACACGCCACGAGGCGCGGTCATCCCATGAACCGTCAGCATGGTAGGCGCCAGATGTCTCGATGTCGTCGCGCTGGCTTGTACGGCGTTTGTTTTCAGGTCGATGTACGGTCGAGTTGCGGTAGGATTCGGAATGATCACTCTCCTCAGCACGAGAGCTGCGTCGTGAATCTGTTGCGCTCTGAGAGTAGCGAGGATCCCAGTGAGCGCCTTGCTCATATTCACCCTCAACCACGTTCTCCTCGTGACGGTTGCGGATAGGTCGAGCATAGTCGCGAACTTGCAAAGTATCCTTTCCACTTTGCGAACGACGGCGGTCGGTGTATGTGTCATCTCCTTGCTCCTGCTCTTCCTCTCCTTCATCCGAGCCTTCTTCCTCCTCCTTGCCGTCATCACTCCCTTGTTCGGATTCGCCTTCGAGCTTAATCGACTTGACATCAAAGTACTGGAAAGCAACCTTGACCATCGGGATGGCGAGGGAATGACCGATGATCGACGACAGAATCAGAGCGTAGGTTATCGGCTTGGCAAGCACGCGAATACGCTTTGCGACAGGCGAAGGATCGTCAGGCGCAAACTCGTCGAGGATGACGCCAAGGTAGAAGAGCGCACCTGCGCCGATTGGCGCAAAGTACCCAATGAAGCACGCCTCTGAGATGTCGTGCAATGTGGGGACATACCTGTAGAAAGCCAGCATTGCGGGCAATCTACGCAGCAGGAGAACGAGGATGCACATCAGAACAAGCTTTGCCGGAGTGATGCCGTTCTCAGGGTCATTGAAAGAGTCCCAAGGGATAGTAGCACCGAGGAAGCTGAAGAAGACGAGATTGAGAAGCAGGTCGAGGCAGTTGTCCACTTCGGACTCTTCGCATTGTTCGCGGTAGAAGTCGGTCCAGGAGAGTGCATTGCCAGCCACGAAGGCAGCAAGAAGGTCGTCAAACTGCAAGACTCCACCTGAACCGATGATGAAGACACCCATAGCTGCACCGAACAGCAGAAAGCTTTCCTTGTCGATCAAATTGCGATCGGTGGAGAACTCGATGAGACGACGGCAGATGTAGCCGACAACGATGCCATAGACGATGGCACCTCCTACGGTGTACAAACAGGTTTGAAGGACCCATGCTGTAAGTGCTTGGGTGGTAGTCTCGAGCTTGAGCAGATGAACGGCGAGGAACAAGAAAGGATATCCAAAGCCGTCGTTGGCGCCACTCTCTGCCGAAATGAGGTTGCGAAGACGGGGCGAGACGTATTGATCGGCGAAGGCGCCCTTGACGATTGCGTTGGACAGTACTGGGTCAGTAGGTGTGGCAGAGGTGGCAATCACCAAGCCCGCGAGGAGCGGTAGGGAAGGTATCACGACCCAGATGCAAAAAGTGGTAGCTAGCCACATGACGGTCATGATGGGGATGAGCAAGACGACGAGACTGCGGATCTCAACCCAAGGATACTTGTATGGAAGCTGTACACCAACCAAGGTAAGCTGGATACCGATGACGACTCGACATAGACCCAGTGAGACTTCGTCCATATCGACCTCTTTCGATGCCCAGTTGAAGATGCCGCCTAGACCATACGGACCTAGCGCGATGCCGATTAGCACCGCCAGCGGAGCTTCGCCGAGGAAGAGCCTCTCTTTGATGAGGTACGAAAAGGTGCCGTATGGAATAAAGAAGAGACCAAAGGCGGTGCAGAGCAGGTTGAGCGTCGTCACTTCGAATTCGAAACCCATCTTGATAGAGGATGCACGAGGAGCGAGCTTGATGGCTGCCCTGTTACTTGCTACGCGAGAATATAGTAGCACCCCCGGTATTTGTGAGAGAGAGCCAAACTAGAGCCGCATGGAAGCTCGAAGATGATGGTTGCGGGACGAATCCTAGAAACGAAGTTGCCAAGAAGATAGGAGGAGTCAGCGTACAAAATGTGAATATCATATGCAAGCGTGTGTGGAGCTGCATGTGCATGTGAGAGGGTCCGAGTTCTTTCCTTAACTTAAACGGTAGTCTCCACATTATTCTTCTTGGCTTTCATCCCCAGAGCCTGCAACCTCTCGCAACATTCAACTTTACACTCGCCTCCTCACTACCTCGATCATCTTTTCTCCCAAGTGCACCGCTCATCTTCTCTTCCAACCCTACCTACCTCGCCAGTTTTCACTCCCAATTAGCTACGTAACCTAGTACTGTTTTTCCTCAGCCACGAATCGCCGACCTACCTTTCTTCCGTCAGTCCACCACATTTCGGCGCATCGCAGTGCATGCAGTTCGCCAAAGTTCAGCATGACTACGCGTTCTCTGGCAGACATTCCGCACACTGCCCAGCTACCTGGTAACTCGCTTCTTACCACCAACCGTCCCTTACTTCCACATTCGAGACAAGACTGCGCATTATTCAGAGGCCCACCGTCCTACCATCGAGTCCTACTACAGTAGTTCTCTTCCCATCCCCAAACGCTCCTCACCGCTCTGCGAGATGTTGAGTAGCGAACATCTGGGTCGCCTGGCCCCGCCGAACTGGTCCTCTGCACCGCGTTCGGGCCCGAGGTTGGAGACATCTGGACACAACTTCGACAATTCGTAGGAAAAACTCCCCTCCCGGTACCGCCAACTCGCCCCATTCCCATCGAGAGGCGACTGATACACCCTCTCAGGACAGCCACTCCCCTCGGCTTGCACTTCGAGACCTCCCGCCAGTGGTTCGGCAGATGCTGAGCACGATGAAAAGCTAGAAGTGTCTCAAACTCCTAGCCCGCCTTCTCCTGTTTCGAGAACCCGCGTACACCTCGCTCACTGATTCGGTCGAGTTCATGATCCTCTGCTGTGCACTGTTTCCGTCCAAGCGCCGCCAAAACACCAAGCATGCTCGTAGCCTCCTTTCCAGACTTGCCCCCGAACGGCCACGCCACTCAAAGGACGAGTTTATCTCTAATGTCTATGAACTCCTCCTCGCCGCTTGGATTTCGGTTGTCTCCCCTCCAAGGCAGCGGTTGACACGCCACGCCCGCCATCTACCCTGTCGCTTTCCCATGAGCGCAAACGGGATTCTGAGCCTCCACAGGAACCGCCTCGCCCACCCAATCCTTGTCAGTCTCCTCCACCAGCTACAACCTCCTCACCACCCGACTCTCCGGCTTGTGCGGCTTTACGAGACCGAGCGAGTCGAACTCTTCAGCCGGGGACTTCTCCTTCGCATCCACCTCTGATTTCTCGATTCAAGCGTCTTCCGATGGCGTGAAGTTCCCTTCGCTCAGGAGCAAATACACGCTTCTATGAACCGTCGCGACAACATTGAAGACCATGCCTACACTGACAGCAGCAGATCGTTACACAAAAGTGGAATACCTTGTATTGGAAAGCCGTCCATATCATTCTTTGTTTCGACATAATGATCTTGAGTAACGGAGACGGGAGTGCCTGTATGTCAAGGCTTAGACACGGCGAAAGATGAACAAATCTGTGCGATAAGGATACTCCCAAATGCCCCGCTCCTTGTCGATCCACTTCCTCCCCAGCTGCTCGTCTGGCGTGTTGTTGAGATAATTTGAGATCTCGTTTATCAGCTTCTCCTGCTTCTCCTTTGGCAGCACCGAAATGTACGATTTGGAGAGCACTCTGTCGATGACCCCCTGTAACGTCGTCGGGATGGTGCGGTGGTAATGCCTCGGTTCATCCGCCTTGAAGTGACTGTCAATCGTAGGGGTCTTGTACATGGCGTGCCAGTACATGTGCCTATACTGCGGAGTGTTGTCCTCGAACTCCTCGTACAGGTCTCTGATCTGGCCAACCCAGGGTGCCGCCTCTCGATCCTCGAGATTCCAGATAAGCGCGAGGATGCCGTTGGGGCGAAGAGCTTTAGCCACTTGCTTGAGCGAGCCGTCAAAGTCTTGGCACCAGTGCCATGCTTGTGCGACTACGACAGCGTCATTCTTCTCGCCCGCCTCAAAAGTCTCGAAAGCGCCGTCTTCGATGGAGATGCTGGCCGAGGGGGAGAGAAGGCCCTTATTCTGCATCTCTTGCTTGATCGAGTTGGGACCGGAGGCGATAGCAGATTCGAAATGAGAGCGCATACCCGCGGAAGGCTCGATTGCGGTAAGGGAAGCGATGCCGGGAGGGGGAATGCCATCAGCAGAGGCAGAGGTGGCAGATGCAAGCAGCATACGGGTCGCAATGCCGGTACCGGCACCGAGCTCGACGATGCGCAGCGGTGCGGGCGCATCAGCGTTGGTGGCCTCAGCGATGATAGTCGAGATGGCAGCAGGAGGGTACGACGGTCTTGCGCGGTCGTAGAGGCCCGAACCACCGGAAGAGTCGAAGCCGTTACGAGCGATCTTGTGCATGGCCGAGCCTTGGGTCTGAGCTTCAGTAGACATTTTTGCTATCTTGACACTGTTGAAGGGCAAAGTGTACAGCTTTGTTGTCCGAGCGATTAAATAGCTGTACCCGAGTGGAGCGAAAGAGAGAGTGCGGAGTGTTTGAAGTGTTCGTTGAGCGATTCTTGTCGTCATATGCTTTGAAGTTTGCTTGAATGATGGTCTGGTCAGTCGAGTCTCGCAGTCAGATTATGGGTCTATATATACTGATACCGCGGAGAAGGCGGGTCTCTTCAATGTCTGCGGATGGAAACCCTGCGCAGTGGTCTGATTGTGATGGTGATGTAAAGAAGCCTACGGTTATGTCCATCTATCGCCTGAGAACGACTCGCGGCCTACAGTAGCTGGAAGAAGTGAGCCGCCGGCGCAACCAATCCGTTCGACCGACGAACCCTTGTGCGAGCCTTGAGGTTTGTGTTGGCCCAAACACCAATCCAACAATTCCGCCAACCCCACACTGATACCGCCCATATCGACAGCACCGCGTGGGGGAGTTGGTTGAGAAAATCCGACAACGCCTTGAGCGGCCTTTGCGGAATTTCGAGAAACTAGCAAAATGTTACGTCGCGAGAGCAGTCACAGCATCAATTTGTTTGCAAAGCTGTCTTTGCTTGGCAAGGGTCCAGGCGGTGCTATGACGTACAGGATGACAGCTTAAAACGTGAACAGCCCGCATACATCGACGTCAAGCTGTGAAGCAACGCATCATAGCCACGCTTCTTACTGATCTGACTAAATCCGTTGCAGCAACAAAAAGCCAAGCCGTCACATGGCACTGCGCCGATTCAACTCCCGCTCTTGCCGTGCAGAGCGCGAAAGTCTCTGTACAACATTGGTACACCTAGCCTCCACTTGGTCACGGCTGGCCAAAGTTGAACGATGTTGACACAGCTTGTTGCTATTTTCGCACGGACAGCTGTTCGGTCTAGACTGTGGTGTCTCGCTATGGCATGTCCTCGTGAGCGGGAGTCGGTGTGTATAAAGACGGAACAAAAACTTCCTTCTTGTTCGTCGCCATCGACAATCCGCACCACACACTAAACGTAGCTACCAAAGGAACAGCTAAACACAACACAAGATGCCGCACGTCCACGTCAACCACCGTATGCACCAGTACACGCTCATCCCGCGCGTGCTCTACCTTCGACGATGGGGCATGAAGCGATGGTCGTTTGCTCTCGGCAGAAGCGGCAGGATCAGCGTTGATCCTTGAGATGCTGATACCACCAGTAATGACGCAACTCGACGTCGTTCTAGCAACCCGAATGCTACCTGGATCGCGCAGATGACAACATATACGATTGCGCTCAGCAGCGTCAACGGCCCTTACTATCATACCATGCTGGAATCGCCAGTCCGGTCCCAGTCTCACAACGCCTTCTTCGGTTCTTGATGATACCCAGCCATCTCTGGCATGCCCATTCTACTGTCCTACTTCCTCATCGAATTCCTATTTACCGTGCTGCCCACGCTGTCACCATATCTAGCCCAAGCTTTTGAACGTTCTACACTTGAGCACTACAAAGGTCGAACATGAGAACGAGTTACTGAGGGCTGTTCGGACTCGAGATGAATCGCACAGAATCAAGGACATCGACCCGCTTTTGCAATCCTTGTCGACGTGGAGAACAGAGTGACGATACTTGAACGGTGGGAAATGCTGCTGTTCCGGATCACACCTTCGTCTGAGCCTCACATGACAACTCTGCCGCGCTTTACAAGTGGGAGGACGTTTTCAGCAAGGCAGACTCTGGCCGTCAGCGAAAACTATTATCTCTAGTCGAGTGTGCTGTATTGCAAGTGTCAGTGTACTGTATTGCATGTGTCAATCTTGAGCGCAAGGTCGCCGACAGTGCCGCTCCATTTGTCCACCTGCGTTTGCGAGGGAGTTGTCCGAACACCAGTCTGGTACGCAAGATTCCTGTACCATCATCCAGCTTTGCGGTCTAAGCAGGGCAATTTGATGTCTTTGAGACGCCGATGAGCAGGCAAACGGTCTCGTCAATATTCCCATATCCAAATAAGTTGATCCTGGCCAATGAGTGCATCTGCATGTATTCCCAAGAAAAAGGAAAAAAAAAAAAAAAAAAAAAAAAAAAAAAAAAAAAAAAAAAAAAAAAAAAAAAAAAAAAAAAAAAAAAAAAAAAAA